>OOFE01001413.1:0-17393 GCA_900323365.1 Monocentris japonica | reverse complement strand
TGCACCTGGGCTTTTATTTTTTATGTGCTTTACAAAAATACTCTACTACATCAAGTAGATATGAAAAAAATCTGGATTTCAAATCTTGTGTGTGTGTGTGTGTATGTGTGTGTGTCAGTGCCTCGACATGTAGACAGTGCCGTGGACCAGTACCTGCTGGTATACCATACCCTTGGTAAACTGATAGCCCTCCTCAGAAACTCCGTACAGGATCCCACTGCTTTATCTGAGCTGAACAACCTGGAGAAAATGCTGGAAGGTACTGGTGATGATGATGATGATAGTAGTGGTAGTGATGATGATGATGATGTTAGTAGTGGTAGTGATGATGATGATGATGATGATGTTAGTAGTGGTAGTAGTGGTAGTGCTGATGATGATGATGATGTTAGTAGTGGTAGTGATGATGACGATGATGATGATGATGATGTTGTTAGTAGTGGTAGTGCTGATGATGATGATGATGATAGTAGTGGTAGTGATGATGATGATGATGATGATAGTAGTGGTAGTGATGATGATGATGATGATGATGTTAGTAGTGGTAGTGCTGATGATGATGATGATGTTAGTAGTGGTAGTGATGATGACGATGATGATGATGATGATGTTAGTAGTGGTAGTGGTGATGATGATGATGATGATGATGATGATGATGATAGTAGTGGTAGTGATTATTGTTGATTCAATCCATGCATTGTTCCTTCATTTGTTCTTCAGCTACTCTAAAATGTCTCGTTAGCACTGTTAGCATCCTCATTGAATCCAATGGGTATTGGGCTACCTGCAGCTAGCGATACCCATCGGTCTGCTATCAACGCTGAGCCCTTTTTTGTTTTGATGAACTCAAGATGCCACGGTGGTCGTTTGATCTTCATCTTTTCCAGACAAACTAAACAATGACAGGTCCGAGCTGCTGGAGACAATGAGTTCAGTGGAGAAGAAAATGTTTTTTCAGCGTCTGAGTGTGGAGCTGCTGGAGACGTGGAGCCAGAATATGGAGGAGGGACCCTTCAAGAAACATGGTCAGTAGATACTAGATGGATGAAGAAATACAGTAGAGTGACGTGTTGATGTCATGACCTCATGTAATGTAATCCCTGTGTGTTTCTCCTCCAGTCTCTTGGCTGACGAAGCAGATCCTTCCTCTGCTTCTGAAATGGGAGTGGGGAACAACCAGAAACTTCCTCTACGAATACCCAGGTGAGAAGACTTTGGTTCGACTGATGTGGGCTTCATACCGATACCGGTATTTTTAAACCATCGATAGATTTTATGCCAATATTCAATATCTATTTTCATTTTCGTGCCAAATCATCATCACTACCAGATCTGATTTTCCATTCCAAATTCTTGTTGCCGGGTAGATTCTTCTGTGCCGCCTTGCCTCAGAACTAGAGACAGATTCCACCTGATCGACGCCGGGCTGCTGATCAATGCCC
Organism: Monocentris japonica; assembly: GCA_900323365.1. Classification (NCBI taxonomy): domain Eukaryota; kingdom Metazoa; phylum Chordata; class Actinopteri; order Trachichthyiformes; family Monocentridae; genus Monocentris; species Monocentris japonica. The sequence goes on along the minus strand of OOFE01001413.1, from coordinate 15,951 downwards.
CCTACCCTCCTTTCCTGGGAGACAAGAGAGACATCGACCTCATCATAGCTCCGGAGTACAGCGCCGGGGACATATTTGAGGTTAGCCGAACTCTGGCACGTGATGACAAGCGCTGACTTGGACCCAAGCCCACGTGGCTACAGCAACATGTGCATCAACCTTGGCCTTTTCTGTCTGGAGTCTCGAGGTGAAACATGATGCAAAGACAGAGATCACGCCACAATAATGTCTTGTCTTTGGGAGGGCGCCGTGATGAGCACAGGTGTTATGTGTTCAATGATTATATGGTTCAGAGGTGTAGATCTGGGGACAGACAGGAGGACACGCCCCCTCAGTATTAGATCTCCTTCTGCTTCTCCTCAACTATTAAAAATGGATCCCTCCTCCTAGTTGTTTTAAACGCCTTTTAATGCCTTCAATGGAACAAACTGGACCGCCATGTTTCACATTTTCAGTGATTCCTCTCTCATACCAATAGACGAAGTGTGGTAAAAAAAAAAAAAATAGAGTTGCATTTAGGTTAGTATGACACCTAGAGTACGTCAGCGGGATTTGCTGTGAGTGTGAAAACCTGAAGTTGCATCCCTCCTCCTCCCCAGACCCTGACTTTCGCCAGAGACTACGCTGCCACGATGAATAAGTCTTTCCCAGAGATAGACGCCAAGGTCCTGGAGGAGAAGGACTGGCCCAAGGACTGCTACGTGTTCCAGGGAGAGCAGAACCAGCCCACCATCGTCTACATGCCTCTCTTCAACAGACGCAACTGCAAAGGTCTGTCTACCCACTGAGTGTGTGAATGTTAAAACTACTATTTGCAGCTTTTCGCCTTGAGAAAAGAAGCGTGTTGTCAGTTCGCTGAGGTTCCCGCCCCCAAACTCAGTCATCTTGATGAGCTGTCTACCTTGCAGCAGCATCATCCGTGAAGCCTCCACAGGCGTTGAAGAAGCAGACGGGTGAACAATGCTGGTGTGCTGCATTCGTCTTCTCTGTTCTTTTGTTTCTTCATGTTTTCTGCTGTTGTTGTTGTTGTTGACTTCCCTGTGTTTCTTTATTCAGCCATCACATGGTGTTCAGTGGAAGTGAAAGAGAGGCTAAGCAGATTTTCACACACTTTGGTGCTTAACAGAGATTTAGACAAGCACACAGGATCACAGGCAGACACTCAATGATAAAGTATTTTAGTATTTTATTTTTAGTATTTATATTGTAGCTTCAAAAGCATTGAGTGACCAGATAATTCAGGTCAATGTGAAGATCCCTGAATGAGGCGTAGGCATCATATGCACAAATGACACATGCACTCTGCAAAAAAAGGGTCTGCTAAGTATTAAAAGGTATTTGTGATATTTTGTACACCCAGTGTTCATGTACTGCAAACACACACGCCTTTTATTTCCCTCCAGGTGCAGAGGAGGTGACTCGGAGGATGGAGGAGTTCTCCACCTTCCAGCTTCCCTTCAGCAAGGAGAAGAATGACTTTCTGCTGGAGACGGCTAAAGCCAACATGAGGAGCAACAAGGAGACCATATTGAGGGAGATCCAGAAGGCTGTTGAACGCAGGCAGAACAAGAGGTAGGTGTAGAAGACGGGGATGGATGAACAAATGTTCAAGCTCATCCAGTAACTGTGAATGCAAGATGTGTGTGTGTGCGTGTGTGTGTGTGTGACTTCTGTGTGAGAGTATGAACGAATGAACAACTAACAGCGGTCTTTGTTTTGTTTCTTCTATTTTCATTGCAGGAGCATTGCAGGAGAGTCTGATCTCTAATCCTCCTCATGACGCCGCAATCAAATCTCCAGTTTGACTGTTTTAGGTGTAATGACCAAACTGAGACACTGATGGCTTTTTTTCCCCCCCAAGAAATATCTTTACATCCACTGAGCAAAATATTAGAATCACTTGCACTATCCGTGAGAGAGACCGGCCATGGTCGCTTGTTGATTTCAGCTTTAAACCCTTTCAGTGATGAAGGGAGATGAACGTTTAAGCATCGAGACGTGGCCAGAGTTGGGCTTGTTACTCAAACAAGCAATTTATCACTTATTACTTGTTACTCACTGAAGTATTTTTATATTACTGGGTAATCTATTACACTACTCATTACATTCATATTCCGTTACCACCCCCAAACTGGCGGCTGCATCCTCCTGCCTAGCCTACAAGCTTCTGTGAGAAGCTCTGTCCAGTGTTTCTGATAAATCGAAGCAGTCGGAACATTTCCACCCAGAAAAAGAAAACATTTTTCAGCCAGCCATCTCGGCCATCTCTCAGCGGCTGAGCTAAACCATAGACATGTTAAATGGTTTTAAAAAAAAAAAAAAAACTCTTCCTACTAGCCAGAAAAGTTTTGGTTTCCTGGAAAAATGAACGCATTGAGCATTGTCAGGAAGCATTGGGAAATACTGACGCCATAAATCACTAAGATGTCTGAAAAAAAATACACTTATCAGGCAACACACAAAAAAATATCGTTCCGTGGCCGATGGGATGGAAACAGTGAAAACATGTTTATTGTTTTACCCTTTTACTATCCATTCATTCAGCTTTTTCATTTTTCCTGAGAAGTGGCTTGCCGAGGATCTACATCATCTTACGTCTAGCTTAAGGATTCTCCTTGTGCTTGCAGTTAGTTATCCACCAACGCTAAATGAAAACTGCTCTGCTCCAACAGTGGTGAAAATAAACTACTTTTATTTTTACCTCACTCGGGTTTCCTCCATCATTCCCCTCTGTCATTTAAAGATGTGTTTTAATAAGTGATGGTGCGACTGTGCTCAGATGTTCTCGGAGTGATGCGTTCACGCACTGAAAATGGATGTCAGTCGTAATCGTGTCAATTCTGGCATGACAGTAAGTGATAGTGATGTTTACTGACAGATGAGGCAGCAACACAGCAAACCTGAAGCGTTTTATTTTGCTTTGAACGAATGAATCACCTTCTGGTTAACGTGAAATAACAGCGATGACTCAAACCTCGTCCCATCCACGCCATTGAGAAATCCTGCAGCGCAGCGGGGAGTATTGAAGACTCACACCCAAACTCTGGCAAGATGGAAAGGAAAAACATACCTCCATTTCTACCACATGTCCTCAGGCTCCAGACCCAGTACATCACTACAATGTTCCCATAGGGACTCATAGTGTCTGCGTGGCACTAAATAGTGAGTTTATAGTGACCTAATAGTACTTAATGATATTTCTATCTCATGGCATTACTACAAGGTTTTCTATGGTATGATAGTAGCTACATTTTAAAAAATGCTATATTTGTATCGTATAGTTCTTAAATGTATTAAAAGGCTGATTGGAGTTCTTTAAGAGACGAGTGCATTCGTGGTTTGAGTTGAACAGCCAATCGGATGGAGGACAACCAGGTGTACTCTTACCTCTGAGCATGTCGTTCCTACTGACAAGATGGTCTGTAGGCAGTAAAGAGATCTTCAGGACATCATCTCGTGGCTCTCAGTGACAATGTGGTGCTTAAGGCTCGCGGTGACTGAGAGAGTAAAATCCAGCGCGAGATTATAACTTGAATCGACCGTAAAGAACATTGACACACTCCGGTGCAGTAGGCGACATGCTGTTTGTGAACAGCCACAAAACCCAAGGGGTGAAAATTCGCCACCGACAACATCTAAACAGACTTTCATTTGATGGCTGAAAACAGCTTTAGTGGCTGAGAGTAACAAAAGCAGGAAACGTGGGCAATCGCTGATTTAAGCAGCGAGGATGTCGTACATTCATTACGTCACGACTGCACGCGAGTGAAGATGGCGCTCGCGGTAGGGGTGTGTGGACAGCATCGACATCGGGCGTGTCAGCAGCATTTTGTGTTAACTTGAAGTTATTGGACAAATTGGCGCTACTGTAGGAGGACGGGTGTCTCTGGTGTATCGGCGTGCAACAGCTCGTGAGGAGAACGGAAGTGATAGGCGATACCAAAATGTCGTAATCGATACTGATATTTTATGTAACAATTTTACCGATAATTTCTTAAATGAGAATATTAGAATACATCGATTTGGAAATGATGATTACTTTTTAAATGGTTATTGATTGGTACTGATCAGTAGATTTTCATTCGTCTGTCACTGCGTTATTACCAAAGGGCTGTATGTTTCATATCAGTGATACAAAATATTTAACTTGACTAAAAAGTCTTAAAACATTATCCTGGATTTGTTCTGCCTCTGAAAACTCTCCTGTCTGACACGATGCAGGCGGCTTGGTTTCTCAGGGCATCTTCTTGTTGTCGCTCCACTTCCTGGCAACTTCCGGTGGTTTTTGAGTGTTTAAACAAGTTGCTGCTGTGTGGAACCTTCTTCTCACAAATACTTGAAAAGTAGCACCACGCTGCGTTTTACCAGGACTCTGCCATCCTCCCCAATCAGATGGTCGACAGTGATAGGTAGATCGGAAGCACGGTGCGCGCGCGACCGTCGCCAGCAGCGTCGTCGGTCTTACCCCTCATTGGCAGAAACAAACACGCATCAAAGTGCAGAGAAGACGCGGGAGTGACGCGAGGCTGCTACAGATACAGGTTTCTTCTGATGTGAGTAACAGACAGGAGCTCCATTGTCTCACAAAAGTTAGCATTTTATTTTTTATTGATTTTTATTTTTCTATATTTAACGGGTTTGTTTTGAAATCGTGTTAAGCTCTTGGACACATCCAAGTAATTGTGAACGGTTTGTTGGTTTTTATCTTTGTGTTTCTAGCAACATGCACATCACTGTGCAGAAGCGATCGGATGGCCCTGTTCATCTTGAGTTATGTGGAAAGTGCAGCCTCTACCACTGTCCCTTCTGCCAGCTCTCCATCTTTAAACCAAGGGGAGACTATTCCAGTGTGTGGACTCACATTGAGAGTCATAGACTGAGGGCTTTGCAACATGGAGGTGAACTTATGTACAAAACTCACCAACATGAGCCAACTTCCCAAACGCCTCTTTGACTGGTTTCATCATAAACTAATCCTGTTTCCTGTGTATGCAATAATCCATATCATGTAGAGCCTTGCACCGTCTTAGATAGATATTTTTTTTCTTTTGCAGAATTCACAATTTTTATATGCTACTTGGAATGCAGAGGAAAGAAAAAACATTTCCATTGCCCTTTCTGTCCCAAGAATTTCATCAATAGAATTGAGTGCCAGAAGCACATTGGAAAATGTCAGGCTGCAACTACTGCAAGGGACCTGGATGCTGCGTCCAAGCCTCCATCGGATGCTCCGGTGCAGCCTCTCATCCAGACAGCTCCCCATGTGGACCAAGCCCAAGATTTGGCATGTCTCAAATATAAATCCTTCATTTCTTCACACTTGAGTAAGTTTTTGTTCAACATTGCAGGTGGCATAAATAAACAGTTTATATCTTTTTGTCTTTTACTTTTTATGATAGTCTGACAGTCGCCCCATGTTACTTTTATTAGGCTTTTTGTTACTTTGCATTTGCCTCCTTAGACCTTACAGCAGTTTGAAGAATACAATACACATCAATACATCTCAGATGGCCCCCGTCCATCTACAATACATTTCCTGGCCCAATTATCTTATAATGGATGGTCATGACAAGCAGAAAATAACTTCAGGCCATTCCCTCTCAAAACGTTGTGAAGAAAATGTGCTGTGGTCATACAAATACAAACAAAACAGCTGATGTTTCTATGCGGTCCTAGAATGAAATTCCTACACTGCCGTCAAACATTCTTTCCACGTGACACTTTTCAGGGGCTCTGATTGGTTTAAGGAAACACAATTCACTACCAGTTTTCAATGCATTTATTTTTCTAAATACAAAATATTACAAGTTACAATAACATTGTAACATGATCTAGGTTTTCTATCAAAATGTTACACATGAAGGTTATCCCTACAGTGTAGGGATACAAATATGAACCTCTAACCTCATGTTTTTATATCTGGAAATATAAAAATCTATATAAAAAAAATTGCTCCCCATTTTATGGCAGAAAAGGTATTTTTATTCTTTCTAGTTTTTAACAGTTGATTCAATTTATATGGCCTACAAGTAAAAAACCTTTTGACACATCAGTGAAAAGTGTCCGGCCAGTCGCAGACCAGTTTTCGACCCGCCCACTGTGTTGACACGCCCACCAGCCAGAAGGGTTCGCCTGTTGCTGTTCCGCATGCTTTGCTGGGTTGAGGGAAGCTGGAACTATGTAGACCGAAGGAATGCCCTGATCCCGGGAAGCAAAATGCCAAAATCCTGCAGTGTTCCTCGCTGCACCAACAATACTCGGAAGAATAACGGCGTCAAGTTTTTTTGTGTGCCAAAAGATTTGAAGAGGCGCATGAAATGGTTTAAATCTATTCGGCGCGAGGCCGAACCCGGCACGCTCTGTGCTCCAACTTCAAAGCATATTTATGTTTGTTCCATTCACTTTGTCACCGGTAAGTAACGGGAGCTAGCGAGCCGGGGATTAAAGTAGCCAAGAGAACTCTTCACCAAGCCCTGTTCAAAAATCTGTCAATTTACAGTTGTCTCGCTTTTCGGCTAAGGTACATGGCGAATCAAACATGACTCAAGACCTTTTTTTAAATCATCACGAGCCACTCTTCACGTCGGCATACAAACAATCCACCAAGCAGAACTGGTGGGTTTTTTACTTCCCGTTACATATTTACCATTGCTAGATTTAAACATGCCGACCTGAAGAATGGATCCTAACGATTCGTAATTGGTGTAAACAGTGGGTAATGCATGATCTCCAGTCTGCGACCACGATAGGCAAGGCAGGTTTATTTATATAGCACCTTTCATACACAAGGCAGTTCAAAGTGCTTCACACGAGGCATTAAAAGACATTTAAAACAAGGACATATATAAGGACGTTTAAAAAAAAATTCTTTCTTTATGACATAAATTCAGCCTACAGAGGTGGGTAAGCTATTCTGCAAGTCTAGTCTGCTAGATAAGTAAAAGCATGGTGAACTGATAGTACTGGCCATGTGTATGTTGTAGGCAAGACTTGAAATGTTGGTACTTCAGCTTTTGTATGTAATGAGTGTGGGAATAGTTTTGGTGTAGATGCCTAACTGTGCTACCTGACTGTTTTCGGTGCGAAGTCAGTGAGAAAGCAATGTGACAGTGAACTCATGTCTTTCATTGACAGGCCTGCTCATGATAGCAAAGGCTATAAAGTTTAAGTTGCAGATAGTTAAAATAAAAATTGCTCCTGAATTAGCTGAAGGATAAAATCTTCTGCTAGAAAAGTTAACGGACGTCTTTATTTCAACTTTCATTCAAGTCAACTTCTTGTTTTTCTGGTTGTCGTGCCACAGGTCTGAAGAGCAACGACCCCCGAAATCCCGACTACACGCCAACTTTATTTCCACACCTGTCGGAGAGAGCGAGACAAAAGGCAGTCTAATGGCAAACAAAATTCGAGAGGAGCCAACAGCTCAGCAGAAAGAGAGCCGCTGCCCTGGCCGAAGGCGTCTCCAAGAAAACCACAACCAGGCTGAAATTACACACCGCCAATCCTGGCTTTTATGATCTTCATGGTTGGTCTGGAGCTGAACACGATTACTGCGTTAGCAGAGCTGAGCAAGGCAACACTGCCAAAGCCGAGGTCAGTGGAATCTCCACATCCATGCCGGCCAGGAAGTTTCAGCTGAGCCGCTTTCAGAACTTCATCATGACGCTCATGTACCTGAAGCTACACCTGCCCTTCCAGTACTTCATGCACGTGTTTCTCATATCCTTTCAGATTTCATCAAGTGGCCCAGCAGAGAACCAACCTCAGAAGATGGCAAAAACAGAAATGTGACCACTGTGATCGAGTGCTTTGAAATTCCAGTGGAGACACAAAGTCGCCCCCGGCAAAAGCACCTCACTTCTGTCAAGTATATCATCGCCACGACTCCAGAGGGAGTTGTGTCCTTTGTGTCCGCCGGCTGGCCCGGAGAGATGGCGGACACAGAAATGGCTGAAAAATGTGGACTTCTGGAGAAGCTGTCCGCCGGGGATGTTGTGGTCGCGGGTCACAAGTTCGACATCAGCGACTCTGTCAGCTTGAGAGGCTCAGTCCTACGGAGGTCGGCCAAGGGCCTGTTGCTGACCGACACTGTTAGCAGACAGCTACGCGACGCGTACGCCATTCTCAAGGGACCAGTACATTTCTCCTTCTGCCAAACCGACGGCCCAGAGAAGTTGGCCTGCCTCGATAAAATAGTCACAATTTGCTGCGTTCTTCACAATGTAAGTGAGTCTGATTCGCCGTTAAACAAGGAGCAGCTTAGCAACCACCTGGATGTGGATGGAAGCACAGCAGGAAACTAAGGCTGTCCACTGATGACTGGCTGGTGCGTTTCAAACCTCACCAGCAAAAAAAGGCTTTAATGCAAAAGTATCCCAGGCAAGGGTTGTCATGATAAATGGTTGGGTGAGGAAGGGAAAGACCGACACCCTTCATTCAGCTGCTTGTCATGAGGCCATATGGACCAAACTAATATGACAATTCAATATCGATCTATGATCTGTAACAGTGTCTGCCTACTTCACGTCTCGTCATTTACCATTTAGAACCGACAACACTGTGAGAACTAAATGTTGTTTGGTTTCACCATAGAGGGGTTAAAAAAAGCTTATTTTCAACTGGCAGGTCTTACTCTTGAACCTATACAGGACTGTGCAAAAGTTTTTGGAACATGTTCAAAATATATATATATATATTCTGTAAAGTGTGGGTGGGTGGAATACAAGCAGACTGAACCAACGAGTGAAGCTTTTTGAGGCTATTTTCTGTGTTCATGTAGCTCAGTGTTTGGTTAGTGGAGCTGGAACGTTCTCGGTCCAGGTAACCCACTGAGGGCGTTTCAATGTCACTGTGAGATCGTTTGTAACGCTGATGCTAGAACAGTGTTAACAATCTGTTTGGTCAAATTCTGGCTGGACTACTGGACATGAACATTTTTGAGTTCATACTTAACTTGTATTTGTCAATTTGTCTTTTTTAAGCTCAGTGAACAAAACCTACCTCGTGCAGTTAAAACACTCTGTACTTTTTGAATTTTGAAGTTGAAATAACTATTTGCCCATTTTTACTTCTTATATATTTTATGTTCACACAATAAAAGCATCATCACAACTATTAATGTTATGCTGAACAGAAAACATGAAACTGAATTGTTTTGTCTTCAACTCATTTTTCTGTACACTAGGTACACTTTTATTTATCAACTTACATTTTAAAGTTACAACAGAATGTGGAAACAAAATAACTCACATGATGGATTCTGGTCGACAATAATAATCCACGTTAAGCAAACATAGAAAATGTCTGGGAACTTAAATGCTCCTTGTTTTGAATTCTTAAAAAATACAACAAATATGTGGTTGGTTCAACACAAAACTAAAAAATGTGTAGTTCTGCTTTAAAAGTACTCGTCACAACACAAAATGTGTCTTCAGTTTGAATTACCAAGTAACTAGTCAACAGTAAATATGTAGTTGGTGATACACAAAACAACATTTGAAGATTTAGCCACTAAAACATAAACTTCCTCAACAAAAAAAGATTTGTTCAGAAATTCCTTGCATTTAATTGGCAAATGACAGTTTTATTATTGGCGGTTGGAACAAAACAAACCTAAACCCAAGTGTTAGCAGGAAGCTTCATGTTCATCTTATTTTTACACTCTTTCACTCAGACACAACTCATGTTCAGCAAACATGCCAAAAGGCTGAGACATGAACTCCAATGTTTGGTTTGATTCGTACTGTGGGATCGATTTGAGTCCAACCTGCCGCCACGTCGCCTCGGGTGACGATTCAAGGAAGAAGCTTTCATTTTTCTACACAAGCATTAACGCGCTATAGAAGAAGTTGTGGCAGGTCCACGCTGCCCCTTGTTCATGTAGTTGTAGGCCTCTGGCAGCTTAAACGACGTGTTGAAGTAAAAGAGAAAATAAAGTACGTTTTTAATCTGCACTGAGCAGGAGTCGCCTCTCGTCTGGATTATTCCTTTTCCATTCACACAGATCTGAAAACGTGTTTCATCGGTAATGGAAATGATGCCGCGCTTCACACCGCCTCCTTTATTTACCCATCTACTTTAGCCGCTGAACACTGGTCGTCCTACAATGTTTAATCCATCCAGTGTTTTTTAGGCCATTAGCTTTTAGCGGGCTCTTCTTTTCTCTCAGGAGTTACAAAAAAAGCCATTATCCCTAATGCATCCCCCGCTAGTCGAGTCTGGTCTTGATCTCAAGGCCACATTTTGAATGCTTCACTTTCAACAACCCCAAACAACCAAGTGGAAATCACAGTTGGATCTGTCTTCTTCTGCCAAAAGGTGCTGCTAAGTGTCATTACTGGTTTCACCCCAGTTGGTCTTCCTCTTGATTTGGATGCAACAACCTGGAATCATTTAAGGTCTTAAAAGTTCCTAATTGGAGATTTCTTCCTTCTGCCTTGCCGTCCGTGCTGCCGATCCCAGGACATTAAACGTACTTAGTCTGTACTTATGTTCCACCTGATCTGTAATCAGGTGCTTTGAGGACACCTAAATGCCCCACATGTTGCCCCACACAGCAGTTGTCCAGCTTCCCTACCGTGAGCTCAACTAAGCCTTGAGAATTGCTTGAATCTTGAGAGGATTGACACCCAGTGAATGTGTTAGTCCTTAAAGGTCAGTGAGATGAGGTGTTGTTGCTATTGACGCCGGTAGCCATCAGATCTCCCCATTCTGCATCTATGGAGCAACTCCAGTAGCTATTCTCTCTCCAGTGATGGACATGTGTTTCATCGTACCGTATTTTACCCCAGATGAGGCAAATATTAAGAAATATTTGACTTGTTTTGGTCAACCTGAGGCCTCATTGGCTGGGAGTTACATATCCAGACAGTTGGGATTGTGTGAAATGATCAGAAAACAATAGTAAACAGATTACCAATCAATCTAAACTTTGCTGACCGCTAAACCCAAACCATCCGGTACCTTTGGCTCAGCTCTGCTTTGTGCATTTAGTCGCCTCACGTGTGATGATAAGGACAAGAGGAGATTCATCATATGAACCTAAATGGGTCACTGATGTTGTCTGTAGACTCGCAGGAGATCAGGGAGAAGATTGAAGAGTTCACCGCCTTGCAGCGTCCTTTGAGCCAGGAGGAGATGGAGGTGAAGAACAAGGAAACTACTGAGGGATGGATGGTCCTCAGGCTGTGGGAGAGAGACGGATGTGTCAGACCTTCAGCATGTATTGTTTTATGTCCTCCTTCTGCAGCTCTGTTCGTCTTTCTGTTTGTCAGGGAGAAATAAATGTGACAGGAGACGGACGGATGGAGACCAATGAATGAGTACCTCCTATCTGTCTGTCTGTTTCTAAAATGAATGACTTAGCTTCAAACAATATGTGTTACAGACAGCGTTTGGTTCAATTCAGCTTTTAATTTGGCATTTACTGAATAGTCCCCATAGTGGCCCATACACTCTAAATACACCGCCTGTTTCACCTGCACTGGGATCAGTTATGGTTCCTGAGCCTTACTGGTTTTAATGGAGTAGTCCGGAGGAAACGCTAGAGGGCGCTCCGCGTCCACAGCAGGTGTAAGTAGGTCACTACAGCAGGTAGGTGTGTTTATCAAGGCCATCTGCATTGATACCATCTCGCGCTGAATCCAACATGTAAAAGAAAGTTAAAATGATGAAAACATTAAAGGATTACTGGGCTGGTTTTGTGTGTCAAGCTGAGATTTGCCACCTTTTTTTTCATATTTGAGATTCTGATGTAAATAAAAAGATTTGGTTTGTTTTCATGAGATCTGGATTCGCTCCTTTAACCTGAAGCCTTATTACGAGAATATTCCTCTTAAAGACAGTTTATAGTGAATTTATCTGAACTTATTTATGGTAGTTTCTAACTAACTATGATATCACTTTAATATTGACATAATATTTCTACAGGGACTTCCAGTTTTGCTGTTTAACTATAGGATCACTATAGTGGATAACTTGTAAATCGATATATTGTTGTGGTTGGTTGTATTGTTGGCGGATGTACTCGTATTTTATGTTCTTCAGTGATAGAAAACTGTGCCAACATGTTATATTATCGTTATATCTCGGTTTAGAGTCTGTGCGTCCTCAGAGCGCTTTGCGTCGTCAGAGAAGTTGCACGTCTGCAGGAGCGGTGCGCCACTTGAGCAAAGATCCTACAAAATAAATCAAATAAACGGCATCGTGAGCGGATTTCACAGTTAGAATGCAGTTTGTTCACGGCAGGGTAGACGACAGACGTGTGTAAAAATCGCCGATATGTCGCGCGAACGCAGCACCCGGAGGAGAAGCAGGACGCCGTGACGGCCCGGACGGGGAGAAGCGCCTCGGAGCTCCACGGGGGAAAAAAAAAAAGACGGGGGACGGAAAAAATGTGCGCCGCTCAAAGTTTGGCCACGTCGTCTGCGAGTGCGACCCCGCTGATCGCCGTCCCGTAGCTTAAGCAAAAAATGAACATGAATTGAACGAAGAATGCATGTCGTTTGGGATATATCTCTGATTTTTCAAGCTTATTTCATCTGCACGTCATCAGGTAAGGTGACAAGAAAATATCACCGCAAAACCAGAAACTGTGTAATATCTTTGGCATATTGTATCGATACTGTAGGAGATGTAAAAGACAATAAAATACTGTAAGGTCACTATAAAGTCACCACTGAGGAGCACAGACACTCCCTGTGGGGATATTCTAGGATTCTTCTCCGTTTTGAGTGCTGATCTGTGAGTCTTTAGGATGCTGTCTGAATGAATTCTTGTAAATCGACACAATTTGAGATTTTCTGTCATTTCGGTGAAATTTTATTTTCTCCACATGTTTGAGTGAACTTAATTGTATCTGCGGCGTTTGGCTCCGTCAATGTCTCCGCACAGACAGACGCCGCATCAGCCACTGCGCACTGTCCTGCTAACATGACTCAATCCATGTGTCCAAAGTGTCTGACGGATCACAAGCAGATTGATCAGTTGACTGTGAACCAGGAGCCCCCTCCCCTGCACACTGAAACACAGAAACAAGTTAAATCAGATTTGGTATCCCTGCAGTGTGATGAAGTTCTGTTTGTGGTAAGCTATGTATAGATAGGCTAGGAATATCACTGACAATATGTCTGTCAGGCCATGTCACCCATGTAGTCAGATGGAGAGCGATTCCCATGGGGTGAGCCATGATTCCCTATTGCTGTCAGCCTGCATGCTTGAGGATTTGGAGTAGTCTGAATAGACTCAATAGTCAATACTGTTGTGTCACAGTTCAATATCTTACATTTTGACCATTTCCATGTCCAGAATTGCCAGGTGTCCAGTGCTTCCCCCACGCTTTTATTCTTGTCAGGGTGGAAAAGCCTCTGAAACAGCATTTAGATCAGTGGTGCCCAACCCAGTCCTCAAGACCCCCCCCCCTGTCCTGCAGGTTTTAGCTCCAGCTCTACTCAGGCACACCTGAACCAGGCACCACTGATTTAGACCCTCAACTCTCCACTGAGACAAGACTGATGAACCCCACCTGTTGACTGACAGGGACACTCTGGGGTACATCAGGCCTTGAATGAAGAATTCATAGAAACAAATCACTGAACAAACTGTGAAAAATAATAAGTGCAGGTTGTGGTCAGGATCCTCCATCATATCGCAGGTGGAGGACAATATATTGGTAAACCCATGTATCCGTCTAATGCTAAAGAAACAGTACTGCGCTGGCGTGACCAATTGATTCCCTACAGCTCTCTCCCACAATGTCTCTCTGCCCACTCTCTCTCTTTCTTGTACTCTTGTACTCTACACATTACCAAAGAAAAAGGTACAAAAAGCCAGTTTTATCCACTATAGAGCGATGATAATTCTCTCTCTCTCCCTACAGCTCAGCCTATTTCATCCAAGGTTCATGAGAGTTGGTGGGCGTATAAGGACGTTGTCCAGGGAAGCTTCGTTCCAGGTAACAGACCGTCTGGTACTCCAACACTATTAGTGAATGCTGTTTGACCCCTCCAGGCATGGCTTGCACAACAATGTGATTTCACAGTCACAGTGTCATTCGAAGACTTTTCTTGCGTCGGTAAAAAAAATATAACGTGGGGAAATCATCCTGAGTCTCCAGATTTGGGGTTGGGAGATTCTGAAATCTGGCCAGAATCTGTGTTCACAGGAACATTAGGTTTGACATGAGTCTTGTATAAAGAAACCTGAAAGGTCTGAAGCATCCCGTCCCTTCAGCCAACAATCATTGGTGAAATTCAGTTTCTGAACTGCTGAGCGGCCGTTTGAAGCCAGGAGGGTGAGCTGTCACGTCGGGCTGCTGTTGCTGAGATTGATGGAGAGGTGGGACGTCAGCGGCTGAGATGTTGAGATTTTTTTCTTGCTAGATGTAGAATATGTCTAGGAAACTGAAAATATTCCCTCCAATGGTCATACATCCCTAATCTCCCCTGTCCAACTTCAGACAGTGTTGTAAATTCTGACACTGCCTGGAACAAATCTTCCTCCATTTTCTTTCCCATCCCGGTTGGCTTTTTTCCCTCGGCTAGGCTGAACTTTGCTCGTTGCTTCCCTAAGCAGCGTGAGGGTAGTGTAGGTGAAGTGCAGTTCATGGACGCCAGAACTTCTCGTTGAGCCTAAATCAACCTAATATCTGTTGGGGGAGGGGCCAACCCTTCCTCTAACGTCCACGTCAGGGTCCTCACCCTAGACGGCAGCTTGCGAGGGTTAGTTACATCAGAGCCCGTCCTCAGGAGTTTGGAGACGATGGTAGAGACTGTGTTCTTCACATGCAGTTGATTCACTTTGACGAACACCGTTGTGTCTCTGAAAGATTAAATATATGATCAATAGCTCGATGTGTCTCTTTACTTCTGTTTGCTTGTATTGTTGGTGATCTAAGAATTGAAGCTCATCCTCCTGCTCCTCTGGATGAGCATCAGCTACAAAGAACATCCAAACAACACCTGATGCTCACAGCTCAATATTTGAAAAACAATGTCTGAAAATTGTCAAAAAATATTGGCACCCAGATAGTTAATAATCAATAATATTTCATTTTGAGTTTTACTTTCATGCCAGAGTGCCAGAGCGTCACATTTTTCAAACGGGGCATTTTTCATTTTGGAGAGAAACTCAAACAGAGTGCTTTAATTCCAAATGGATGAGAGTGAGAGAGAGTCCCTCTGGAAATATGAGACTGACATTAAGCTCTTCACATCACCGACTGCAGCCCGACTCTGACTGCAGGTTCTTCACCCTCCTTCTAGTCTCACGTAGCTACACCTTCCTCTTCACTTTGTTTTAGTGCTGCGCCAGCACAGGAGAAAAACTCTGCCTCAAGCAGCGGGAATGAAGTCAGCAAAACAAAATCCCAGAGAGCGTTTGTGTATTTCCAAACAATCACCATGCAGGGTGCCGTTGACGGGTGTCATCCTGCATGTGATCGTCCTGGAGCCGCATGGGACGAAACTGGGTGGGTGTTTTTAAAGAGATGGGAGTCAAGAAAAAAAACAAAACAATTCAGCATCTGACATGGATATTTTTCTTTTTTCTTTGTCAATATTTTTCACATTTAATACGACATAGTAAACTGACAGGGGAAGGTCAGCTGCCCGTCAGTGTCCGGTGGTTATTGATGACAGTAAACACATATTAAGTTCTATTCCCGTTCTCTCTCTCTCTTCTCTGCCTCCCCCGACTCCCTCTTTTCCTCCCCCCCTCTCTCTGCAGGCAGAAAGGGCGTCAGGTTCATTCTATAGTTCTTATCTATATTTGATCACATCTGTGTCAGGCTGCCTCCCTGTCTCCTTTCATCTTCTCCTCCCTCCTGTCCTCGGCCTGTCCGTTTTTTCCCACTCGCCTCCTCTCTTTTTTCCTTCCTCAAGCATCTCCTCCTCTCCTCCCCAGTCACCCATCCTCCTCCTCCTGCTCCATTTCTCTTGATCTCTCACCGTGTCA
>OOFE01001410.1:3989-16267 GCA_900323365.1 Monocentris japonica | reverse complement strand
TTTTAAAAAAAAAAAAAAAAAAAAAAAAAGGCGGAAGTTATGTCAGGTTCGAACATCACAACCTAACATATAACATACAATGTACAGATCAAAAGACACAATTCATTTAGGAAACAGTATTCTGTGTAATAGTGAATATTCATTCATGTTGAATGAAAGCTCACCTAGAAAAATCCTTGTCCACTTCATAGTCATACTTCATCCAAGTGTCCCGATAAACAAAGAACTCTAAGATGGCCAGAAGGGCCATGGCACAAAACGCTATCAGTGACACTGTGGATGAGAGAGAGGAATGCACAGGCATTAGTTCGGGTAGGTTATTGTTCAAAGTGGTTTTCAAACCTGAGACATCGCCATATTCTCTTTTCCAGAGGGATAAGCAACTCACCCGTCCCCCCTGAGGCTGAGGTCTCTACATAGCTCTCCGGGACCTTGGGGAAGGCATCCAGTTCCTTCACCAGGCTCAGGGCTTTCTTCCTGGACAGACGCCTCATCTTCATGGTCCGGGCAGCTCTCCACCTCCTCCATCACACACAGGACAGTACATCAACATTAAGAGTCAGGACCGGTCCGTCACTGAGCTTTAATGGTTTCATTAGCACACAGCATTTGGTGAGTATCATCATGATCTGGTGAGACGATAACTGATGAGCTAAGTGTGTAAATAAAGAAAAATATCACAACACAAAAAGAAAAAAGAACTAAAGCAGTCCTATAGTGAATTTTAAATATACAAACATAACAGAAAAAGTCCCTATAGTGTCCTTTAAGATTATTATAGTGATACCATAGGAGATTAAGTATGATTAGGTGACTATAAACTCGCTAACGTTATGAGTATCAAAGTCACACTATAGGAATATAAAAGGACTATAACATTGAAAGCATGCGAGATTAAAATACCATAAACTGCAATACTGTCACTATAAAGTCACTATTCAGTTCCACGGACACACTATAAGTTCCTATAGGAATATTACATTGATTTTTCTTTAATAGCCAGCAAGCTACTAACAGCTAGCCGTCTAGCTAACGTTAACTTGGGCATTGTCACCGCCAACAACACACCTATCACTGCTTTCCTAACATCATTCATTGTCTCTTACCTCTGTCCTCGTCTAGAAAATCATGACAAAATATTCATGGCAGCTGTGAAAGGAAAAGGAACTGACATAGTGGGCAATTTGTTACTGCTGCTAGCATGATGTCTGACTGCACATCATGCCCGAAAGCCTTTTAGTCCCTCAGTAAGGCCTGTCAGGCTGCAGCCTCCTACAAGGCACGTCACACAAAAGAATGTAAAGTATTGCCATGAAATGTCTTACTTACTTCTTCTGCTTCTTCTTTCCTTTTTCCTTTTTCCTTTCTCCTTTCTTTCCTTCCTCTCTTCCTCTCATGTGTGTACCCGCCTGGTCCTGAGCTAATAAAAAAGCTGCAATCCACACACTTTGCTCATGAAAGAAAAAAATAAAATAAACCTCCAAAAACTTCTTAAAATTTGCAAATCTTTAACTTTACATGCTTTAAGATAACCACAGAGCTCACCTTTTTAGTTACTAGGTTAGCTAGCCAGCTAACTGTTAGTAGCTCACATGCCTTTGAATCAAATTGTTTCGTTTTATTTACCATGTGCTACAAGGCTTCTTACACCATGCATTCATTAAAAAGGCAAGATTTGTTTTTTCATGTAAAAGCATATAAAATTAAACTTTTTGAATTTCAAAGTTTGGAGAACTTTTTAGATTTCCGAAGCAAAGTGTGTGGATTTGCAGATTTTTCATTGGCTCTGTTGGCTCAATGCAAAAAGAGGCGTGCCGGTGTTTTGCATCCCTGCCCTGTGTAAACTCTTAAATACCCACACTGTGTGCTGTGAAAATTATTTGATGGGGGGGACATCAAAAAAAAAAGAAAAAAAGAGGGGATGCATTATTCGGCAGGCCAGGTGAGGTTCACAAGTATGAAATTTACAGTGTGAACGTTTAAGTATACACACTATGTGCGCCTTGGATGGCTTGTAGTAAAAAAAAAAAATGTTTTGCGCCCTCCAGCGATGTGAACGCAATCCTCGGCAGAATGCAATTCTCGGCAGGGACGCAAACTCAGCATACATCTGTTATTGGCAGCCTTGTAGGAGACTGCTACCACCTGGCAGACCTTACCGAGGGAATAAATGTTCCTCGAGCGTTTGGCTCAGTTCCTTGTTTGGGTAAATCATGACGTCACGCAGCGTACAACGTGCGCGCGTCACATTGGTGAACACGCAATAAACAATATTGCCATTCAGCGTTCACTCACTAGGTGGCGCTTTAATACTAAAACGTTGCCCTTTGTCTCAACTATGTAAAAGCAGGTTGTCTAATCAGAGAATAGAACAGAACAGAATAGAATATAATACTCTTAGTGTGCTTGCTTTTGCTAGATATTATTTCAGGTCTTTAGAGGAAATAAAATATTGCTTTTGAACTTATTCTTAGGGAAAGTTATTACCATTTTGTGTGATTCTGCAACAAAGGCACAGTTGATGGAGTAACAAAAGAGTTGTCTGCTGAGCTTTGATGTGTGATGCGATCCGTTAGCACAGGCAGAAACTGTAAACTTCCAGCCTCCTGGTTCCAATCACTTAACACTCAGGCTGGTAATATCAGTAATTTGATATGTGCTAAAGGTTTATTTCGAAGTGCATTAGTGCTCTTTGAACGAAAAATATTACTAGACTGGTTCTTTGTCCTTTGTCCAGTGGTTCTTTCTCCCTAAGTTTGCTTCCTATTCTCTCGTGCTTTACATTAGAAATATACGTCACATGTTAAAATACCCATGCTTACATATACCATCATACTGTGCAGTAACACTCCAACAAGTCTGATGCTTTTGGAAATGTGTGAAAATATCCTGACTGATGACATGAATGATGCTGCGAAAGAATTGTGTTCGGTTTTTTTTCTTTATAGGTTACACAATGGAATCCATGACAAACTATGGAGATACACTTTTAACACATTTGATTCAGATGAATTGTGACTTAATTCATACTTTGCATTTTTTTAAACTCATCAATAACACTCACATTTTCTTTACCTTTCTTAACTGTTAAGGTGTTATATCTATGATGCTAATCTTTGTTCTTTGTTGGTGCCTCATATTTATTCAGAAATGTTTTTGGTGTTCTTAACTTTTTCTCTATTTTAAAAGATCCCTCCAGTAGTATTGGTATTACACATGGTGCAATACATACAGTAACATTAAGTGGTCCATAAACTAGACCCAAAAATGTAATATTTACTAATAATACTAATTCACTGATTATTTGATATTGTAAACAATGTAGAACATTTTCAGCTGAATTAAACTCATCTAGTCTAAGGTTATTGATCAGGTATTTTATGACGATGGGCTACAGTGAAGAAGTGAGGTTATCCATGGCCATCCATCAACAGTGATGGTAATCCATCATAACGAGTATTGACATCCACTTACAAGGGACAATTAACTTCAAGGAAGACTATTTACAGGCATGCAATGATTGTTTCTTGTGGTGGATCTTTCCTGTCCTGCACACCAGAACTAAAGTTCTATCCTGCTCACACTGGACTGAAAAGAGGCAAACCTAGAATGCATTTTCCCCTCACCCCTGAGAATGCACAAGAACAAAACAAAAAAATTCTTAGATCTGCAGATGAATCTTTTGAATCACGTGTCTTGTGTGCAGTGAGCGCGATAGTGAGTCCCTGCATGCACCAAGCCTGCTTGACTATGCAGAGGAGCACAGATGGATGTGTGGGGGATGGGTGCTGTCAGTTCACAGATCAAGCCGTGGGTCGGTGGTCCCATTGCTATTCACCACACAAGCACGTAGGGCATGTCAGACATGCTCCATGGAGACATACCAGGGGTGAATTTTGTATTTTGTTTTTTTATCCTAGTCTAAGGCCATAGAATAAGAATAATAACTGAAGAACAACCTCTTGACTGAGAAGAGTTGTGAAAATATTCTGTAAATAACCTTGACTTTTTTTCTGCTGAGAGGGCAGCTTTTGGCTGTGTAAAAAACAAAACAGCTGTGTTCATAGGTAATTGATGAGTTGAGGCTGCACGTTTAGAACGAGATATCCTAAACGAACATACCCACTGCAATTCACGAGGAATCATGAATAAAGGAAATTGATATAATCTTTAATTTTACAGCTCTGAATTCACATTCTAATGGTATTCATCCAACCATGCTCCCTGTTTTAGCCTGTTATCATTAGAGGTGGAAAACTCTGGGTTCAGAAACTAAAAGTCCTGCCAGGATTTTTCTCTTAACCAGGTGATAGCAATTATTAGTCCCTCCCCATGCTGTAGAATGGAACTAATTATAAAATCAAAATAAAACTTTGGAAAGTCCTTTTACTTTCTGAACCTGGATTTTCCACCACTGATTGTCATCATACTGGGTTGAGACAAGATTCACATTTTAACCATGACCAAGTGCCCAAAACAACACCATTATGTCATTCCTTTGTTGGAAAAAGTTTAGTTCTTTTGTTAGTTAGCCCACACAACCAGATGGAAATGAATAATTTGGAAATTGACGTCAGAGGTGGGATTGCCTAGAATGGCGGGTTTCGTGTGTGTTCGGCTCTTCCTTCGGGTGTTTCCGGGCGGTGGGTTAAATCCCCGCCCCGCTTCATTCCTGCGTTGTTTGGGGACAGTAGGAAGATGGCGGCGGCCCCGCTGTACTGTGTCTGCCGGCAGCCCTACGATGTGAGCCGGTTTATGATCGAGTGCGACATCTGTAAAGACTGGTTCCACGGCAGGTATGTAGACGACCAACTCCTCCAGGGATGTAGTCCATTTGAAGCGGCAAACACTAACCGTTTATTTAAGACAGGCGACGGTTCCCCAGCGGTGTTGACTGCTAGCTAAGTTAGCTTGCTAACGAGCTAGCGGTGGGCGACAGGGGTTTTAAAGCGTCTATTGACACGACTTAGGAAAGAAAGTGGCTGTTCGTTTATTGGGATAGTCTTGAATTGATTTCATTTTGCGGCCAATACGACAAATGTGTGAATCGGGCCTGCTCTTTGCAACTATATAGGCAATTATTGACTTAAATAGAGCCCAGGGGCAGGTAGTTTTGATCTAGAAATATGCGGATCTATCCAGGATTGCCGAGCTGTGTCAGTCAATCTCAGTGATCAAAAGCTTGGCTGAATCATGACCTGAAAAGTCTGCGTTTTTGGTGAGTTCCTTTATAAAAACTAATGAGTGAAGTCACCTTTTGGTCTAACTTTGATTTGACGGATTTAGAGACAGTTTAACCAGACATAGTATAGCAGTGTGTGAAGGCAAGCTGAAATGATGCCTCTTAAGTTATTTAAGGTAAGGGCAAGTAGCCAGCTAATTAAGAGTTGTACATTAAATGTGTTCAATTTCACCAAGAAACATCATTTGTTTGACCACCATTTATAAGCAATTCTGGTAACAGATCTAGTTATATCATAAATAAATAGAGTTGGCGTATTTCAAGTTGTGCTTGGACTCACAGCTTTTTGTATTTAATCGTTTGTACATTATTGGAAAGTTAGTGGGAGGGAACAAGGAGCTTGTTATGGTCGGGCATTTGATTGACTGCTTGAGAAATTTAAATCCCCCTTTCAAGCAGAGGAGGCACATGGCAGGTGACCCCTAGTGGCTGACAGGGGAATTATTTAAAGGTACCGTGACCAGGCACATGTCTCTTTTTGTCCCATTTTCTCGTTGGTAATTCTGTATCCTCGTAACCATTACAAGCGGACCGGTGGTGCTGTATATTCTTCTGTGGGATCATTGTGTTTGTGTGTGTGGTTGGCGGTGATTGTCAACATCATAGTTGCATATTTGTAGTTGTGTAATGGAGCCTTATTGTGTGTGTTCTCAGTTATACTTGACATCCAATACTTCTACAGTGTGAACACCCCACGCTTGGGTTCAAGATCACTATCTGTTATACACTTTGTAACAGGGTGGCCTAGTAGTTAAAGAGACTTTCCTTCTAGCTACTGTTGGGGTCCTGGGATAAAGCCCTGTGTCAGGTACCTTCCATCCTTCTGAAGTGCCTTGAAGAAAGACACTGATCCCCTTGCAGCTCCAGGGATGCTCTTCTGTAGGTGACTCTGCGCTCTGACCTTCTATGAGGGGCTGAACAGAGAATTTATCTGAGGATCAATAAAGTGTCACATTATTATTATTTATTATTACATTATGTGTTGTATGCCAGGCCTAGGTGACCAATAAGACCTGGGTTGATGTCATTGTCCCCTCCATCAATGTGGCTTCAATAAGGCCATATGCTGTCTTACACTTATGTTTCACATGACCCTTTCTTAGATCCTTTGAGTCAGTCTGTGTGGGCGCATCTCCACGGCAACTGTTTATGAATACAATACGCCGTTTTGCTCGTGTTTAAATGACGGAAGCCATTGCGTAACCACATTAACCAGGCTGCCAAAAAACCCAGCGCCCAGAATTTGTGCAGTATCTGAGCCAAGAAAGACTGGCTGTGTGTCTTGTGCCAGAAAGAAAAGGAACAAATGTTGGAGCTTCCCCCATTGATGACTAATAAGCAGACACACACACCACAGCACTGCTCCAAAAACATCCTCATTTCCAGCCTCTTTCCCACGAGGCTAGCCAGAAGGAAAGGGATATTCTCTGGCTGTGGGTAATGGCACGCCAATGGAGAGCAAAGCGGAGGAACTGAACCTCCTGGTTTCCGTTTGTCAGCATAGCTCAGCTGCCATGCCTGTTTCTGTTTGTGTGAGGGACTTTGTCTCGCTGCCTCAGTTTTTGGAGTGTCCCTGTTTTCCATCACCTGTCTCTCAACATCTCAGTACACAATACAGCCTGCAACTAAAATGGGATGAGAACCCAGGAATGGTAATCAGACTGCTTGAGGTTTTATCAGGTTAGGACTAGTGAGTGACCAATAAGGGAACTGAAAGAGGGTGTATTTGTTTAGATAACATTTTCTTGTCACAGACCACCAAGTACACACACATTAGGCCCCCGACCTCCCACTTGATAAGATTTTGCTCCATGGACCCCCATACCGGAAGATATTTGTTGTTGTTGACTTGGTATTGAATTGTAGTGATACGTGGGGATTTAATAGTGGTGAGAGTGAAGCATGTGATTTAGGAGTAATTCTTCTTCTTTTGGATTAAATTATAGTGAAATTAAACTATTCCTCATTTTGCTGGGAACCACCTGGAACCTCCTCGAGGACCCCTGTGGGTCCCTGGACCCCACTTTGAGATCCTCTGGTTTAGATTACAAATCTTAGTTTGTTGGCTGTTGTTTACAATAGAGAGCCTCAACTAGTTAGAAGACCTGCTTTTGTAGAAGGATGCATTATCTCGAAAAAGAGGAGCTAATTTGTGTCAACACTGTGGATGTCAGTGAACTGGGAATGGTCAGTGGGTCAAATCAGATCACAGACTTAACCTCGGTGTAGGTGTCAGGCACTCAGCCCAGCTTGCGTCTGGTTTAGGCATGGATGGTGGGGGTGTTGATAGACCAGTGGCTGGATGGGACAGAGGGAATGGGGGGGAATGATTGATGGGCGCTACACCGAGTCAAGTTCAATGCACTATCAGTCAATGTCGTTACAGAGGGAGAACGCTCTAAAGAGAGATGGATAGCCTCTACAGAGTGCCTTTTAGTGTTTACAACAAGCGGATGGATGGATGAGCGGAAGGATTCTGCTCTTTTCCATTTTCATTCATGATGGAGACGTTTCAGATTATCTGTTTGGCTGACTGATAACTTAATGGGCCAAAGTGAAGAGCTGCTTCATAGCTCCTGTTAAAAGCTTTGTTTACATTCATTAGCAAGACTGTCTCTAAGGGACTGGGAAACTGCATTAGTTTTAGTTTTATCAGTGTTGATTAGGTGATCAACAGGATCGTTTAATGATTATCAGTCAGTTTGGACATACAGTATATAGCTGTTCTGCTAATGATGATTCAAAACTAGGTCTAGATTTGGCCTAATTGAAGGACAATATTTCTACCACTCTCTATGTGGATAATAGATTTGGAACGCAGTGGAAGACTGTTGAGGCATTTTTCACTGGGAACAACATTGTTTGGATAGCTCAGTGTTGCTACTGTAAGAAACTCACGAAAACTTGCATGCTATGTGACGAAAATACCAATCAGTTCATTGTCATTCATAATGCATTATAAAGTGTTTCTTGAAAAGAGGATTAATCTGTACAATACTCTTAAGGTCAGTTGGGAGTGGATTTGTTGACTGTATTTGAGTGGACAGACAGAAGACTGATGACTTTTGTAGGTTTTACAGGGGCACCGAGTGTCTTGAGACAAGTATGTTGAATGCCTGTGTGAAGGCACAGCCCCAGTGCTAGGAGCCTCAAGGCACCGCAACCTGCACCAAAAGCAAGTTGTTAAAACTCCCCAGGGCTCCCCAACGCCTCATAAACAACAAAGTGATTTCTCGCTGTTTTCCAGCGCAGTACAGAGAGGCCCCATCCTCTTTCAAACTGTGGCCACTGCAGGGATACGGTCACTGCTATGGTCAGCTAACTAAGATGATTTAACCAGTAAGGCCAAAGTGACAGATCCTCATCCATCTGTCAGGGCTGAGTGGCTCTAACTGCTGTCCAGCACTGTTTATGTAAGCATTGGCTGAGTGCACTAGGAAAAGGGCTTGAGGGAGTCAGGTGCCCCTCTGGGGTAGATGGAGATAACCAGGTGTGTTTAACTGCCCTCCCCTGCTCTCTCTCTACCACTGATCCATTAGGGATCTGCCAGTTCTCTAATGTAAGCATGTCAGCGCCCCATGTAGAGCAGTTATTTAGAGCTTAAAATAATGGCGGTGCCCACCTCCAGCCTTTGTGTTTCCTAACTGATCATTGAGGACAATGACCCCCTCACAGTGCATGGACTAATGAATAAGCCCTCTCAGACACACAGGAAGGAGGCCCTTGATGAAAGGAAATGGAGGGAGAGGGGCTGTTGATGGCAGGGGTTTAGCAAGTAGACAGATCTCCTCTCATTCAGGAGGGGATGTTTGACTTGGTGATCCACTGTGGCTCTGTCACAGCGTCTATGAAGCAATGACGCTCCTCTCTGAATTAGGCAAGGTTTTGTTTTTATCTTTTACATATTGATGTCGCCTTCTGTCACATTTTGTTGTATTGTCACAGTAACTTGTTATCGTCCTGATAGCAGTATCATATCTAGTAGTAAGATGACCTCAGCTTGATTGTTCAGTGGTCTCCAATCTGAACCTCCCACTCATTGCTGTTCAAGGCTTGTGAGATTCAAGCAGATACAAGAGTCTGTTTGCACACTCACTAGCTTTGTGATGATGCAATACATCATCATGCCTGCGCAAGGCAGGAAATACTTAGCCCTCTCTCCCTTTCAGCCGAGTTTCCTCCCTCCATCGCATTCAGTATCTTGAGTCCTGACTGTTTCACAAGTCTTTGGACACCTGGTTAAGCACTTAATCATCGGTGCAGGTGACACATAAGCTGAGTCAGGCCAGCATATGTGGCACAGTGTCTTGATTTCCCACTGCATTACATAAGGAATGTAGGAAGGAAGAGGAGGACAACAAGGTCACCTCAACTCTTTGGCTCGCCTCGGCTGAGCACATACAGCCCTTGCAAGTCTTAACAAACCTGAGGACAACGAGCTGTGACTCATGCTTTCCCCCAGTGAACAGCTACATGTCCCAGCCAAGGTTCCAGATACATGAGCTAGGCCTAATACCCCAGCCAGCACTGTACAGTATTGTTGTTGGTCATCCCCCCGCTCACGTGCAGGGGCAGGACTGCTGGGGTAGCTATTTTGCTGTTT
The DNA here is from genome assembly GCA_900323365.1 of Monocentris japonica. Taxonomy (NCBI): domain Eukaryota; kingdom Metazoa; phylum Chordata; class Actinopteri; order Trachichthyiformes; family Monocentridae; genus Monocentris; species Monocentris japonica. The sequence goes on along the minus strand of OOFE01001410.1, from coordinate 6,422 downwards.
TGTTTTTTTTTAAATTTTATATATTTTCATAGATTATCTATGGTAAAAAGTATCTTATAAACAGAAAAACAAAGAGCTATGCTGTAATTAGACCTCCTCAATGGCAAAACAACAAAGTAGTTGTATGCCATTAGTTACTTATATATTATATATAGTAGCTATTTATTTACTCATTTTAAGTTACTCTGGATGCGGACATCAGCTAAATGCCTACATTGTAGTTAGATGTAGTTGGAGTGCTATTGCTCATCACAGTAGACGTCTTGATAGTTTTATACTCGCCTGCTTTAAGAATGACACCCTAACCAACTATGTAAATGTTTGCCTGCTATGCAGCCAATAATAGCACCTTGCTGTATATAGTCAATTAGAGAGAGGGAGCTACTGTTGATATCCTGTTTGTACACCAATGCTAGGGGGAGGCAGCAGTTGCAGGAGCTCACCACTTCCTGATGAGTTAATGGCCCTCGGCTTTGTTTCCTTTACAGTTTCCTGCAATTTCTCTCAGATCAAAGCTGATAGAAGGCCGTGGTCAGCTCTGCCCCTCCTGCAGGCCGTCCTCTCTGAAAACAGAGGTTTTATCAGCAACTCAAAAGTCAGAGCAGTAGAGTTGCTAAATTGTTGAATTGAGCTGAATTGTTGATAGCAAGGATAACATGTCGATTCAGTCTGATCACATAAGGACAAAGTGACGTGTTTGGTTACACAAATAGTTTCTTGTTTGATTTTCAATCAGATTTTCCAAACTACATACGGAAGTTGTGAGGCATTGTGATCAGAATTCTGCATAGTCTGGACACAGTCCCAGCAAAATGCATATAAGCAATGTAAAGAGATGTGGAAAAGTGTGTGTGTGTGGGGGGGGGGTAATGGGGACAGGCATTCAAATAAATACAGCCACAGGAGATGGATAACAGATATTTTCGCATCAAGTGTGGACACACGGCGGTGTGATCTCAAAATCCAATCTTCATGATCAGATCTCAAAAATCACATTGAACCGACAAGCATAACTATGGCCTGTGGTGCAGAGGTTATGCACAAAGGAGTTTGTCTTTGTTCACGTAAGCTTTAAAAAGGGTTAGCTGAACAGTGCACATGCTTGAGTCAGACAAACATGCTGCCTGCAGTTTTTGTAACTCTAAACAACCATTGGTAGCCATTCAGGCAGAATGGTAACTCAGTGGCTGTTCAACCCATGCTGCTCTGGAATGGGGCTCTGGTATGCAAAAGTGGTGTGTGTGTATGTGGGTGGGTGTGTTGCCTGTGGTTTAGCTGTTGCAGGGCGGATGGGGGTTGCAGTATGAGTGACGTTGACACTGTCACAGATCCGTGGGAGAAAAACGTAAGACTCACTCTCTGTAAAGAGCAGACAGTAGATGCCCACCCCCAGGCTTTGCCTGCTGCAAAATGTCCAGCCTCGCTATCGTCCTACCATTGTTACTGTGCGAAGGCTATGAAAAACACTTAATGCCACAGTTGAAGGAATGTTCCTAGACACTGCTCTTTTCTCAAACGTCAACGTGCTTTAGTTTTAGAACATTTCTTGAAAAGTTGGGGCAAAGGTCATGAAAGGTCATCCTTCACACATGCACTGTACTCTATTTCTCACTCTGTTTATCTCAAACCTGTTTGTCACTTCTGACATCTCCTCCCATAACAGTCACACAGGGTTTGTTGGGGTGTGATTTTTAGCTTGGGTGTGATCTATCTGTCTTAACTTGTTGAGGCCAGACAAAGACCTAGTGTGAGAGGACTTTAGGGTGACTTCCATTTCCTCAACTCTGTAAATCATGCACCCTTCTGGTGCTCTTTTTCAGGGTGTCTATTTGAAATGCACTGTTGTTGATTGATAACTAACTTAAAGTAGGTGGCTTCAGTGTTTTTTAGAAGCCTGTCCTATTCATCACTGCCTACTTTGACAACATCCAAAAAGAGTTAATTCGGTTTGCTTCCATAAGCTGCAGTAGTAAGCAGTAGGAGCAAGTAAAAAAGTTGGGACTTGATTGTGATGTTTAGAGAAATTGTTTGAATCTCCATTCACTAAAAACAATTTCTAGAAAATAAAAAATGCTGGTATGAAAACGCCTTTAATAAACTAAGAGAGAGTTTGGCTAACGGTCATTTAGGATAGGCTTCTAAATATCCTTAACCAGGGTCTGAAATTAACACCCACCAAGTGCCCAATGCTGGTAAAATTTGTCTTTGGTGGGTAAAAAAAGAGATTTGACATTATAACATTTGAAAGCTGTATTGAATGATTCACACAGTACCTGATACTGTACATGAAACAACAGTGAAAATGGGTAGGGTGACATATTTCTGTTTTTAAAAGTGTGTATCGATTATTTTGGCCTTTTTAAAAAGAATTCTTGGCAGGTAACTTTTAGTTTGCTAGGTCTTGGCAATGGAGACAAAAAATTAGTTCCAGTC
>OOFE01001401.1:6678-29269 GCA_900323365.1 Monocentris japonica | reverse complement strand
CTCATCCAAATTTTAAATGGTTCACTTTTGGAAAAGTGCTGCCCTTTTTAGATATGATGTTCTCAAAATCTACTGCTTGTACTGTATGAAGCTGTATAACTCCAGAAATGTCCACACTGTTCTGTTCTATTGGAGATGTAGAACCGCCTTAATCGCGCAGATTCTTATTTATTGGTTGTTTATATTGTCCCCTTTTTGTGGTCAAGATGGGGGATGGTCTTTGTGAAAGGGGTTTTGAGGATCAATAAAAATGGCCTGGATAGAAGTGTGGCCTGCTTTTCCATTCATTACACAGCTCTTCCCCCAGGCAGCGCAGAGCTAGCTAAGTGCTTAGGTTAACCTGGGGGTGAAGGGAAACCGTGGTTCCTTTCTAGTCTAGGGAGGAAACATTTAAACGGATACAATATTTATGTTTTTTGGAAAGGAATAGGCCTGTGCACTGACTACTCCAAATCTCCTGGGTTTTCATTGTCTTATCTTTCCTTGGTTTATCATTTTCAAAGCTAGGGTAAGGCACAGTGTCATTGAGTAATATGATTGACACATGGTGTTTTAATTGCAAGTTGATGCCCTGCCAATTGGCTAAGAGCAGTACTTGATCAAGGTTGTGGAATAATTATTATCAAAGTATTCTGATGTGACATCTCAGCTATTGATATCCAAAGAGGATTTACTGTTCCTCAGTTTCAGTCATGGGGATTAGCTAAACAAATGCCAGGTATTGACATTAGAAGTGGCAAAAAGTATTGCACGCGACAAAATACTCTCTTAATTATGGTTGGTTGCGCTGGTTTCTTGACAGCACCCCTTAACATGTCTTTACTCTGCTGTGTGTGTGTGAAGAGAGAAATGTGCATAGTCGGGGAGGTGAAAATGGCCAGAGAATGGCAACCTTGATGGGGGGTTTAACTGATTTAAGGCTTGTAAACCCTGCCTCGGTGACAGTTGTTACCTTTTCTCAGCTAGCTCAGTGGGTGGCCAGAGAAACGGAACACTCAACGGATACAGGCTGCCATCAGGGACAAATGGCTAATGCAAAGTCAAAAACAAGCCCCTGTCCATTTTAAGCCGCAGCCAGCTAGAGGTATACAGCAATACCCTACATTCAGCTATTCTTCACATAACTGTATTCATTATTAAATGAGGGTAGAGAGATTGTCTGGGGAGGCAGAATTTGTTGGACTGTTCTGTGCCTCCAGGCTATGAAATCCTCGATTGAGGTCATGTCGGGAACGTCATCACCATATTTAGCTCTCCACATTGTCAACACAGGCATCTTTAGCAACATCATGAGTAACAAGGGAAAATGAGAGCACTGTTGTCACCCACAACCAGGAATAGCGCTTGCTGATTGCTCAGTTTTTGACTCAACCTCCATTCTAAAAGAAGCATCATCTATTTTCATTTGGCCAATTGTGCAAGGTCAGCATGTTGTCGATATCAAATTGAAACATGGTATCACAGAAATTGAAATGTCTTGGCCTGAATGCACTCTTACACTTACTTAGTAACAAACACTCACTTTAAGGGTGTGTGTGTTTTTTCCTGGCATTGTCAGTATCAAGAGAAAGGCTCATAAGTAGGCCAACCATCTTGGCACAGTGCTTAGTAACGGTCGCACATCCCATGTTTAGTGCCAATCTGGTAAGATGGTCTTTCTAGAAGGCCAAGAGTGGCACATGGGGCTCGTTGGCACACAAGCAGAATTCTGTCTCCACATATATCTCATAATTGTACACTGCACTGTGAGGTCCCTGTTTAGCACCAATTAAAGGCAGAGGCTTGTTTCTTAATCATTGTGACTCTAGTGGAATGGGCAACTATGCCAGCAGCCCTGTTTGTGCTCCCAATCCCTTGTTATGACTGCTGCCTGCCTCACAGAGGCCAGTCTAGACGCAGGCTAAGCAGGGTGGGACACACAGAGACGTTTACAGTTACTTCTGTTTTTCTCTTGCTCTCTCTCGTTTTCAGCCCACCCACAACAACTGCTGAATGCAACATTGTCTTCCTGTGGCAGCTTGCTGTTTTCTCAATATAAGTCAGAGCCCAAAAGCCACACTCTGATAGAGAGAGAGAGAGAGACAGGCAAACTGAAAGAGAAAAAAACAGCACAGACAAGAAGGGGGACTAGAAAACACAAGGATTTCTCCACTTCCTAGAAATTAGGTGGAGGGATTTTTTTTCTAGTGCCTGGGGATTTCTTAGCTGGGTTTTCCCACAACACAGAGGCATGCTAAAGCCAGCTCACATTCCTCTCTTCTGTCCCGGGTCTGCATAACAATTGTCCAACCTACTTCACTTATGCCTGTGTGTTGAGTATGGTCTCCTATCTAGTTTTCTATTTCCAGGCTCTGGTCGAGCTGGTGCCAAACCTTGCCTGAGCTCAGGGTAATCTCAGGCCTTAGCACCAATGACGGATGGGCGGTCATTGCTGTTGTCACGTGGATGCAGTGTGTGTGTGACCTTCCCTCACACACACACACACACACACACAGCATCCGCACACAATCTGATCAAATAGGCTGACTGGAATACCTCAATATCAGCATGTTTGCAGATGATGTGTGCATTATCAGTGTAAATAAGAAAATCACTTTGGTGAAAGGAACATTCAGGAATTGTAACTCAATAAGGATGTACACTTATGATGTCCTTATGCTATGATTTCAAATTGATATAACAATAGCAGATTCTGTGTTATCTCTCATTGGAAAGTTAATTTTGAAGAAAGAACGACGTGTGAAGAATAAGAGCAAAGCAAAGAGTGAAAGACACGATGAAAGTGAGAAGCGAAGTGAGAAATAATTGTTTATGGAAAGAAAACCTGCAGACGTTCCCAGATGAGTGGATGAGTTATTTATTTACAACAGGGGCATGCCTCTATCTGAATGCCTGGGTGAATATGAGGACACATGCTTGAACATGTCTGATTCCTAACAAAACAGAATGGATGTTTTAAAGATGTTTAAAGGCCTGTGTGTGTGTGTGTGTGTGTGTGTGTGTGTGTGTGTGTGTGTGTGCACATACTAGCAGGGGGTAAATAAACAGCAGATCCCTCCAGGCAGGGTTTGTTCAGCGGACATGTTGCTCAAGCCGAACTTCCTGATTTTCTGGCTCAACTGTCACCTTGTGTCTCATCTTGATATTTAGTCTCATTGGACAAAGCGCCTCCCTCCCTTTCCCTTAACTTCCCCTCTTTAAAAAACATGTCACAGACATTACAAACGCAACAGGCCATCTCACTGAAATATCAGTTGTTGCATTGTTGGGACTCAGTATTGCTCCCGGGCTTTTAGTAAAGCTCAGTGTCTTCTAAGCAATGCAACCCTCCCTCTCTCCCACAAGAGGGGAAATATAATCACAGCACACAAGCCTTTCCTGGAGCCACGTAGCTTAGCTGTGTCTCGGTAATAATTTTGTTTTCCGTATGAATCCTGCTGAGGAGGCCTTTAAATGCAGTCATGTGCCCTATGCATGCAGGCTCCAGAGGTAACTGGCTGACTCTGGCTTGTTGGGGCCGGTCAGGGCAGGTGACACACAGGTTGCCTAGTGACTGGCAACTCCCCCTCGGCCCCGCTCCCCAAATCTGGGGTTGAATGGTTTGCCAGCTCTTTGAAGTAAAGGAGGGGGTGTAAATAATTTATTTTCTTGCACACAGCTGACTCTTCTCTGTCAAGCCGGCTCAAACAGGTAGAGGTGTCCCAACGCTGTCTAACGGTAGTAAATATTTAAGGGTTGGATGATTTACACTGCTGCACCAAACTGAGCTGAGCTGTGGTTTCCCAATAGCATCTTAGCACAGTGTTCACCTTGAGGATGAACTTGAGTAATGGTTACTTAATCCATAATAGAGCTGTGTTGGTAGAGGACCTGGGTAAAATGGTGTTTGCACATAATTCTTAGTTTTTTAAACTGCTTGTACCAGGTGGGTGGGGTTTACCGCAGTCACCACAATTCAAATGAATTCAATCACTGTAAGGTAGTTTTGCATTGCATTTCAAACTCGTTCCTAACAAATGCTAACAAGTAATTGCAATAGCGTTTGACCCAGACCCATTTAGTAGGAATGGGGCAAGCAGGAGGTATTTGGGCCAGGCCAGAAGAGTTACAGATTTGTAGGGTTAGAATAGAGGGAAAATAGTATTAGCACAGGCTATGTTCTGTACACAGTGTCTTTGTGAGCAAGGCTTTAAGCCTGTGTGCTAATCTGGTGACAGTGGCAGGCACATGCTACCATGGAGAGAGTAGGAGGCTATAGGCATGGGGGGTTGGAATTAATACAAGAGAGTGGCTATACTAATTCTTGTTAGTCTTTATAAGCGTTATCTTGCTGCAGAATATCAATGTGTTTACGCCCGAGAAAGCTCTGTGCATGTGCATGTGTGTATCAATGTATAATGTGTTTGGCCATATATGTGTGTGTGTGTGTGTGTGTGTGTGTGTGTGTGTGTGTGTGTGTGTGTGTGTCTGTGCATGTGCGTGCATATGTGTGGTCCATGCCTCTGCGTGTGGTTTCTCACCCCCCTGGAGACATAATAGCCATGCTGCCATGTGACCAAGCATCCACGTTCCAGCAACAACATGGCTGCAACATTTCCTAGCAGAAGAATCCTGACATTAGCTGGCCTAAACCATCTGCAGGTAGGGGTGGTGTGTGTGTCAGTCTGAGTGTGTGTGTGTTTGGGGGGTGGGGGTTAGTTGAGACAGAGCTCTCAGCTGATTGTCTCACAAACAAGTTATTGTGAAACAGTTCCCAGTTCTGCACCAGCTTTGGGCCCGGTTCTATGAGGTGCTATCACTTTTATCTTGTGACCCCTTTATCAGTGTCTGTCAATTCTACGGTAGAATAAGCTCTTCACTACTAATTTTGGAAGCTCCCTGAGTGATTTTGTTCTACAACCGCTACTGGCAAGGCATCGACTTGACGTGCTCACATCCGACAGAGGTGTGAGGTGCACTATGGTGTTTTGTGTGCAACATGCTGCACTGCTAAATAAACCTTGATCAATGACAATTAGTTTAGGATAGTCACAGTGAGGGGAACTGAAGCGTGGTCCTGTGCACTCAAATTCTTTTTATAGAGAGAGTGCATGCACATTATTCGTGATAAACCAGGTGCACAATCTAAAAAACGATCCAAAGATCAACTTGATGAAGAAATCCAAGTGTATTTTTCATAATTGAGGCCCCAGGGCTCAGCAGGCATACCAGGATCTGAGGCCAGCGAGTCCCACGCACCCACCGAACACACACTAGTTCAACTGACAGCCCAAAGGCATGCTGGGAATTCTGGAGTGAGTGATTCAGCTAGAGAAGAGGTGGTGGACTGAGCATTTTATCCTTTTCTCTCTCTCTAACTTTGCCCACACTTGTCTGTACACTGCAACACGCTGGCTGCTTCTACAGAGGTTGTGTTTCTTTCATCATGAGTTAGAGAATGGGTATTATGGTCCATGCCATAATATGATATCAGCCCCAAAAGAAAAGGCCTGAGAAAGTCTTTTCTCTCACGGTCTATAACTGTTGTGCTAGTCCCCAAAACTTCCTCCTATACATATTGAAACTGGCTCACAGCCCTATATGGTATACAGTGCTTGGCAGACAGATAGTGGATTATGACTCAGGTGCATTACCCAGCATGGTTGGTAAATATCAAGCACAAGATTTCCCAAAAGCACCTTACCTTAAAGACAATAGTAATAACATTGTATGTCAGAGTGAAAAAGATTATCTAGCTAAAAATGCTTTCAGGAAACCCCAACCAGGGGCGTTTCATATTCATCTTAACACTCTAGATCTAAAAAAAAGCCCGCTGTCCACGCTGTATCAGCAAAGCAAGAATGGTACCTAGTAAAAATCACACTGAAGTGTTTGACTCTGAGGTCAGTAGTTTGGAGCTAAAGTGAAACTCCCTTCACGTCCCCTGCAAACACAACATGCGACACAAGGAGCTGTTACGTCTATAAATAGCATTGGCTGCATGAATAACACCTTGGCTACCAGTGGCTACATCAACAAACACAGCCATCACTCATCGGCTCTGAGCTTGTCACGTGCCTGAGCATTGCATACACACATAAACTGCACAAATTGGATGTGTGCATGTGTATGCTGTCACACACTTACAAACATTCATACACACCGATATCAGTTGTGATCGTAAGCTTGATTTCAAGCCTCTGATGTTTTCCTGTTTTCACTGAGGATGTGGTTAGATTTACTGTATTATATGTTGTGTTCTTTTCATCCAAAGTATTTACATGATTATTGCAATTCTCGCCCACATAGCCCACTTGTGTACTGAGCAAAGTGACAGTAACGATCTAACAGTAACCTAACGATAGGTTAACAGAATCAAAAACGAACCAAGATGGAATGAGAGAGGGTTCTTCAAATATTGACAAAAATAAAAATATGATTAAGGTGTTTAACAATACACCTTAATCATATGTCCTCTTGACAAGGGATAAAAATATCTGAGATTATTATGCTGAGGCTACCAGATGGAGATATGGCCACCCGATGGAGACATGGCCACCCATGGCAGTGCATGTCAGTGAATCCCAAGGAGAAGCAGCAAGGAGACATGGGAGCAGAAAGTGGGATAGGGCTGTGCTGCCCTCTGTTGGCGAACTTCTGTAAATAGTGAAGACCAGTTTGGATGTATTGATGGATTTAAAGGCCGTTACATACAATAGAAGATAGCATCGCTCTAAAAGACACAGTAAAGTAGTTGAAAACAAGAAGATCATGGCATTACAATCAATTTTGACTAGCTGACTTTCTTAACCCACTGTAACTCAGAAAATGTTATCTTCAAAACAGCTTCAAAATACATGTCACACATATGAAAAGGTCAGACAAATTTCAGAGAAAATAATTTTGTAAATCCCCTAAGTTGCTATGTAAACAAAAGCAGTGATGGGGTGATAAGAGTGCAAACAGAGGAGAGAGTTAGCATGCATACACATATTGACAAGATGGTAAATGGCTAATTTCATTGTAAATAATTTTTGTAAAAAATAGACAAGTCGAGTTATTATATATTTATTGAACATTGTTGAGTATGATAGCGCTCTCAATGTAGGAATTCTAATAATATAGTATAAAAAATTAAAAAAGTACAAATAACAACAAAGACGAGACAAGGCATTGTAAACAACATCCAGAACAAGTAAAAGAAACAGATTTCATCATGGCAGTATTTTCTGAATAAATGTTTTTTTCTTTCATAAACATGTTTTTTTCCTATAGTTAATAATGTTACAATTGCAAAACCATGCCTCAAAACGAGACGTCAATCAGAAACATTCCCAACTATTGGGATGAATTTAGTGTTTTTTTCTTCCTTTAGGATTTTCTTTTTTTAAGGATATCCAATAACACAAAACGCTGAAAAAGGCAAAAATACAAGTCCATATTTTCATGGGGGTACAAAATATGAAATGTACAGAATAAATGTAACATAATAAAAGCAGGCCAAAAATAGCCTTTTACAATTAAAATGGCCACGTCTGATTCTTCAAGTCATATTGAAATGCAAAACAGATAAAGTGGATGATCCTGCATATCCCATGCTGCCTTAGGGCTGGATTGTGCCATACAAAATAAACATTCCTCATTGGATGAGGTTGGGATAGGGGTATATAATACCAGATACGGTAGTCTGATGGCAGTTGCTACATGTAATGATCAGTATACATCCAATATGCAGTGCATGATATACTGAATGTGGGAATTGGGAGGAGGGTTGGAATTCAGTCCTTCGGAAGGAGGTGGGTGGGTGGCCGGCTTCCTTAAGGACGTTTGAGCTTGTCAATATGGAAGGTGAGTTTGAGGGCGGGGCCAAGCTTAAGGCCCATGTATTTCATCATCATGTCGCTACGCAGCAACAAGAGGGCTTTGCCATCAATCTCCTGTAACAGAGAGGAGGGACATTTGAGAGAATAGTCTTGTTACTCAGCACTATCCACCAAGTTAAACTGTGCAAACCTGGTGATAATGGTCCTAACTGACATCTGAGGTCAAGTAATCAAAATGATCTGGACAGTTTTTCTGCTGGTCAAGACAATTGGCAATAGGTAGAGTCTAGAAGTCTATCCCAAAATGCTAAATATCCATTTCAGACAAAAATAACTTTTAAAAAAAAAAAACTTTTCATAAAAGTTGACATTTTATAATCTAGGGGATTCAGTCAACTAGACTTAAGTTATCTTCTGTCATTTAAAGAGAACAATCACTTGCTTTAAATTTGTGCTATCAATTACCAATACCAATTCATGCAACTATTTTGGAAGAGTAAGCATTACATTGTAGAAATGGTGTTATTTTGTAACAAAACTTGTCAATGTTTTGAGAAAATACATACATGTTTTCTGAAAAGGTCAGCATGTGGGGCCAGTACTGGGTCGATATCTCTGATATACTGCATGACGTCCTCCACCGTCCACAGGTTGGGGTCCTGACCGCTGGGCCTGGGGCTCTCCCGGAAACTGCCTGAGCCTGGGGATGGAGGAAGAGTTATTAGTACAAGCACTCAGAATAAACCAGTTTCATCAATCAATAAGGACAGTCATTTCATTTGCAGAAAAAACAGAAAAGAAGGTAGGAGCATTGCTTTATAGACAGCAGGGTTGTTATATGACACTTTTCCTGCAATATTAGACCAAGGACCACAATACCATGGAGGATCACAAAATACTACTTGTTGACTAACATTCAACACCAGAGCTGTCCTAGGTACAGAGACAGACTGATGGCACAAACTGGCAAACTACATTAACAGCTCTCAAGTTTTTCTTGTCAAAAATTGTGATTGTTCGCTACCATGACATGAAGTGCATCCACAGTAGACAGTGAAGATGTTTGATGTATTAGTGTCTCCCCCCACCTGTAGAGTTGTGATGCAGCAGCTTGGAGGGGGACCTCAGGCCGGGGGTCTGTCCCAGGGAGTTGGGGGAGAGGGGGCTCTTCTTTAAGTGCTCTGAGCCTCCAACACCGTTCTCCATGAAGGACTCACCTGGGAACGACGTGGAGCGAAGGTTCAACAGTCAGATTAATAGATACTTAATTGATCCCTCAGGACAAACTGCAGCCTAATGCAGCATAGCAAATACACAAAAGATAAAAATACTAAATATAAAGAAGCAATACAAAAACAATGAAAGTCTTAAAAATACCATCATTTGTGTACGCATTGAGTCATTTTTTAAAAGTGGAAGTCACTGTTTTCAAATGGGGGATATTTCCCTTTGGAACAAATCGCTTCAAAAGTTAAGTTAATTGCATTAACTTACTAAAATGTGAGGAAATTCAACTATGATTAAATGATTAACACCCCTACACCCCTGCATTAACACCCCCAGAAGTTAATACCATTTGCTCCTGGTCCAACAGCTCCTTACATCTTCTTTTATATGATCATATCAAACTTTATTGGACAGATCTGAGCAGTCAATTAATAGGATTAAGTGTCTTTCATCAATGTGTCGCAGCATTAAAAGAGCTGAAAAACACTGATCTTGAATGAATACTATACATACAGTACCCTGCAAAAGTATTCAAACCCCTTGACTTTTTGCACATTTTGTTGCGCTATTAAGTTATTTCAAAACATCTGTCAACCCTACACCCTAAGATCCCATTAAGATCTAGTGAAGGGACTTGGTCTCTGCTTTGTGTGAAAGGAAACCAATATTTCAATCTAAATAAGACGTCTGAGTAATGGTAACCCCAAATGTTGAACACATTTTTGCTTGTGTGGCAACTTACCCCGAACGAAGCAAAGGGGTTGAATACTTGCACAAACATGATTTCGCTGTTATTTTAATTCTATCCTTTCACATAAATTCCAACAATTTTGTTTTTCACTTTGATAGAATAGAGTACTTAGCATAAAACTCTTTCAAGGGGGTTGAACACTTTTGCAAGGCGCTGTATAAGTGGAACATTCATTTAATCAGTGACTTTCTTTGATGCAAGTCTTGTTTCCATTCTCTTATCACACTCAAGGAACAGAGAAATACTAAACCACTTTAGTAAACCACAAGGTACGGGCACTCACCACACCTTAGCCCAAGTGAGTCCAAATTTCATCTTTTTATCATTTTAACTGAGAGCAAAGATCAAGCAAAAATCACAAGAAATCTACTTTGAAGCCACAACAAGCATTAGTTAAGGTACATTTAGTTCATATAAGCAGGTTTCAAAGTTTTGGTGACCAATATTAGATAGAAGTGCTTTGCTATACCTTAAGGTTTAGTGAATTGAGACAGATGCAGCACATACAGTGCTCATTCATTACATACATTACACAATGGTACCATACCATCAGTGGAGTGCCGGTGGGTTTTGGCCAGTTTGTGGGGCAGGGGGCTGCTGTAGGAGTCCTGGAGGAACCGCTTGGTGCCTCGGCCCGGGCCTGTTGTTAGACCGTCTCCAAAACCTCTCCTCTCTAAAACCAGCACATATGGAGGAAGGAAAAACAGTCAATATAGCTGATAAATATACTGCCCTATACAACCAACGGGGAGTAGCTGTGTAAGCTGTGATATTCCAGAGAAGAGGAATGGACCGTATATTGTACATTAGTATTTATAAACATAGAATATAAACCCTCGTCTAGTTACTGCTGTTTGCCTTTGTAGGGCAGTATAAAACACAATCAATTCAGGGTTTTATATACACAATTTATATCATATTTAGCCACACTCAAAATGCCTCACTATCCCAGCTAACAATTGGCACATCCCAGCTATCATCAGGATATGAGCTGATCCTGGTTATTGTAAATGTGATATTTACATGCACCAAACGACTATTTGAGTATCCCAAATGAGAATGTAAGTACGTGTGTAAACTCTACTCGCACTCTACAAGAACAACAGCACTGACCTGTAGTGTATGTGTGGCTGTCATAGTGCAGGCCCCCTCTGGCTACAGGCTGGCTGCCAAACAGAGGGTCGCAGTGGAGATTGTGGCAGAGTTTCTCCAGGAAACGGAGGACGTAGGTGACGCTGCTGACTGTAGGCAGGGTCAGGGTGTGCTGCTGCTGATCAAAGTAGGCTAGAGGGCAAAAACAAAAGGAAAAAAAGAAGGAAGGAAAGAAAATTGGTGGGAAAAGGTGAAGTTATAAACTCAAATCCTGGAGAAAAACATCAGAAAAAAAAAAATCACATGATGATCTAAGTACAACCTAGAGGAACACAGGCAGAAGAAACAGCTAAAACACTCCAACTGCTGCCAAGTCCCTACCTGAGATGACCTCTCCACCATGGCCAGACTTGAGGCAGGAGAAGACGGTACTCTGGTTGTGGGCACAGTCCACACAGGCCTGGACACACTGCTGCAGCACCGAGGAGGCCCGGCCTGGCCCAAAGTGGTCCGGTAGCTGCTGGATGCGCTGCTGGTCCAAATGGGGTCCCACCTTGCCGTACTTGTTCAGATACACACATACTGGGGGACAGAATAAAATGCTCAGGAGGCTGTAAACCAAAATTTAGTAGATTTATTTGATCCAATACAGTATAACTTACTTAAAGGTGCTACATGTAGCATGTTAACATCAATAAATCACTACAACATTAATGCTGAGACATTAATTACTGCAAACAAACGAGACCATCCTTGAGAAGACTGCATTGCATTTTACATTGTGTACCACCGGGTCAGATTTCATGGGAAATGTTCTTGCTTTATGACACAAAACAGGAAGAGGGCACTGTTCTTCCAGCAAAACAAGAGCTAAGGCATTCAGAGTTTCTCGCAGCGGCAGATGGTGGACTGAGTGAAAGGCTGATGGAAACATTACTAACATGCTTATCCTCTTCAGTAATGTGAAAGATAAAGCAAATGCACACTGAGTGATGCCAGGAAGGGGGAGGTGGACAAGTAGCAACATCCTCTTCTCAACAGGAAGCAATGGAGTTTATGGGAAATGTGGTCTTAATTTTGAGAAACACTAGCACTAATGAGACCACTGGCATGAGAGAGGGAATTATACGAAGGGATCACAATTAATTTGACAATCATAAATTGATGTTTAAAAGTGCTCCACGTAGCACCTTTAATATAAGTTAGCTCCACACAATGTGTTTGTGTATCAGTTTCTGTAGTTGCGTTATTAATCTTGTGTGTGTACGTGATTGTGTGTAGCGTGCACCCCTGTATTGTGCATCAACGTATCCTCGGACTGCATTTTTCTCACCCGCTCTCTCCCTCTTGTATGTGTGTGACTCTGTGTTCGTGCTCCATCCCCCCCCAGTATTTCACGCTCACCTACTCATTCGCATATCCACAGGGAGGGAAGATCCCCATTCGCTGGACGGCTCCCGAGGCCATCGCCTACAGGAAGTTCACTTCAGCCAGCGACGTGTGGAGCTATGGCATCGTCATGTGGGAAGTGATGTCGTACGGCGAGCGGCCATACTGGGACATGAGCAACCAGGATGTAAGTTTAAATGAATCGTTTCATTCCAAAATGTTAAATATCCATTGAGGGGTAAAAATACCTTCAAGTTCAGTGCTCAGTATTTCAAAACACAGAAGATTGCATGTGCTCAAGTGTTAATAATCTGTCACTACAATTCAGAAAAACACTACGTATACAGTGAAGTTTTCCTTTAAGCTGTCAAGAAGGTATCAGGTTCTTCAAGTGGCGGCTGTCTCACTTGGAATAAACTCAGTAGTTTGTAGCCACTTCTGCCCTCACTGTCCAAAAGCCAATCCATCTCACTACTCACTAACCCACAACTCAATCACAACTACCGCTCAGACCTAATCTTTCTCTGGCCCTCATTCCTACCTATTCCCTGAAGCCCTCCTCACCCTTTGTCTTCTGACTCTCCCATCATTTTCCTCAATCATCCCCTTCCTCCCTCCTTTACTTGCTGCATTTTATCGACCCGTCTCTCTCCCTGTGTTGTACCTCCTCCTACTGCGCCTCTAAAAAACACCATCCTTCTTGTCACACAGACAACTCCTGTCCATTTACTGTGCTTATTGATTAAATCGATTGTGATTTCTCCTTTCCCCTCCCTCAGGTGATAAACGCTGTGGAGCAGGACTACCGACTGCCCCCACCTATGGACTGCCCCACAGCGCTGCACCAGCTTATGTTGGATTGCTGGGTGAAGGAGCGGAACCTGCGGCCCAAGTTCACCCAGATAGTGGCCACCCTGGATAAGCTGATCCGAAACGCCGCCAGTCTCAAGGTGGTCACCAACAGCACGCAGTCCTCTGGGTAAGTTCTAATAGTCATGTATTATTAGTAAATGACTCACCAATTCACATGAAGTTCAGCATCAATATGAAATGTCTGGCAAGCAAAGACCAAAGATCAAAAATACAATACTATAAATATACATAGTTGGTGGAGAATAACCCAATTAAATTGTGAATCCTACTAATGTTTTTATTGGTGCAGGCAATTACGGGAATAGTCTTCAGACAATATGTCTGAGTTATGGATATTGTAGAAAACTAATGTTAATTAATGGCTAGAGGCGACTCTGTTTATTGGCCTGTGATAGAGAGCAATAATAGGCTCATTGAAGGAAGGCACTTGACCTTTCAGCTTCAAACCCTGAGAGTATTGACCAAGCCATTTCATTTGTACCTGAGCCAGACCAACCACGATATGCTTTCCACTGTGCAAATATCCCTTATCCAAATTGATAGCGTTTGTGAGTTACACTGACTCAGCGGTAACAATCTCTTAACTCCTAAAACTGTAGATTTCTTCCCACACAACTCTTGAGTTCTCACAATCGCAGCCAGGGCCATTATACAGATCTGAACTACCATTGCTCAGTAAAGAACCAAAGGCAGCTCCCCCACCAACAGGGACCTCGATCAATGATGTCACATCTACATTTAGCCCGAGCGCTGCACTACATTCCTCCACAGCCTGTTTCTTGGAAAGAATTTGGAGGATGGAAGGTGGCAGAGTTGGAGCCGGGGGGAGGGGGGTGACCTACCTATCTGTCCCTGCATCAGGGTCTTTCTGTCCTGGGGGAGGGCCGCAGACAATCCTGGGTTGGGCTCTTGGGGGAAACCAGGGTCTCGGTTGGCCACAGGAGCGACGTTCTTAGAAGATTAAGCTTGTGGTTAATTAGCTCGATTAAGGCGATGCAAAAAAGAGATGGGAGCGCCTTTTAATTAGCCGCTAACGAGATTTTAAACGGGCCAGCGGAGAGGTGGCCTCCTGCCGACAAGCCTAACGAGGGAGGAGTGAGAGATGATGCCGCCGTCCCGGTCGGCGCTGAAGGGTGGCTGGAGGTTAGCTAACGCTGTCTGGCTGGGAAGTCCTGTGGCTGTGTGCGGTAGATGATTGCATCATGTAGTTCTGTATAAGGAGCAACAGAGGTTTGGTAACGAGGGGTTTCTGGTGTCGGTGTGTGGCGAGGCATCTCTACGAAGCGGGACATGTGCGTTTCTGAGTGTGTTTGTCTTAAATACACACTCACATTCAGACACAAATCTTCTTCAGAAGTGAACCACATCCACTCTCCAAACTTCGGTAACCCAACCCATTGAAGAAACTGTTACAGTCTCCACCATTGACCTTTCACTCAGGCGTGCCCTGTAGCTGTCTCACTAGCTAGCTAACCGACTAGCTTCATGACATAGTCCATAACATTACCCAGCTTTCCTGCATTGTGGCAAGCAATGCTCTGGACTGTTCTGAAGTGAACTTCAGAGAAGGGGACTAACAAAGCTCCATTAAGAGAAGCCAGCGTCTGGGGTTAATGACGTCCCGAGGCCTTGGGCTCCGAAGCGCAGGCCTTATTAAAAATCACTCCATCTACACCACTCAATGGAGCCTCTGTATCACTCTTATTAACTCCCCCTCTCTCTTTTCTCTTTTCCCCCCTTGCTCCCTCCATCCCTCCTGTAATTGTTAATGAATCTAATGCCATCAAAAAAGACGACAGGGATCAACAGAGCAGAGAGGAGGGGAGACAGTGGTGCTCTTTCTCTTTGCTTGCTCCCTCATCTGTTTCTCCTCCTTCGCGTCCCCTCCTCCTCCATCTCCTCTCCCGTTCATCCACTCCATTCTGAGTTGTAGCACAGTTTGATTAAAACTCCCAAGGTGGCCTCTCTATCTGCAGCATTGATCAGCAGAAGAAGGGGTTAGGTTTGTGTTCTTCAGAAAGGCCTTGTTGCCTGCCCACGGTGTGCAGGCACATGCAAAACACACTCAAACACACGTGCATGCATGCATGTTCACACACACACAGGCTTACAGAGTCATCCCGCAATTACTTCATACACACACATGCACAAGTCGCTCCCCACATGTAGTGCTGGCACCCACAGGTTCGTGAGTCGCTCCCTACATGCAACCACACACACATCTGAGCCACATCTGTGTTTACATTCCTCAGATATATCTCCCCTGTCATGAAGCCTGTTTCGGAAATGTCTTTCCACCTCTGCGGGATTGTGTTGCACGCATCCTTTTGTCTAGCCAACCTCAGATGACATGGCCAAAAGAACACACACATTCAAACACCCTGAGATGTAAGCAAAGCCAAGTCATCACTATGTTCAGACAAGAAGCTCAAATCACATTTTTTTTGTGTGTCTGGTATGAGTTGGTTATTTCTTATAGTCCAAACAGAAAACAAAACACACAGATTTGGAACAGATTTGAAGTGTAATTTTTCACCATCACTTTCGTGTCACATATTGCGACAAGAGGAGCAGAGATGCAGATCTGGTCATTGGTCACTAAATTACAATGTGGACAGTCAGATTTAACAAACACATCACAACACAACACTCCTCTCCACTCTGCACCGTCATCCACCAGCTAAGCCTCCAGCCAGTCGCTCCACAGTGATAAAGGTGGTCCTCCCCCATCCCCCCACTTTCCTCTCTGTCTCTCTCGGCTTGGGCTCTGCAACTCCCTACAGGTGGAGGAGAGGAGAAGGGGGAGGAGAGGTGGAGAGATGGAGAGGTGGCGCTCGGGGGGGCGTTTGGGGGTGAGGTTGGCCAGCAGAGGTGGTGGAGTGACGACCTTAACCCTCTCTCTCTCTGTCTCTCTCTCCCCCTCTCCCTCCCCTCCTCCCCTATGTAGGGTGTCCCAGCCCCTTCTTGACCGCTGTGTGCCGGACTATACCACTTTCACCACTGTGGGGGACTGGCTGGACGCCATCAAGATGAGCCGTTACCGTGACAACTTCGTCAACGCTGGATTTGCTTCCTTCGACCTGGTGGCCCAGATGACAGCAGAGTGAGTGGATCCAACTAAAGCAGGCCTGGGGCGAGTGAGAGTCAAATTAGTGCAATTCAGATTGACCTTGAGGGAATAAAAATAGTCTCATGATTAAAATGAAACATGATGAGATGTAAAAAAAGTAGGCGCAACGGAGGCTCAGAAGTCAAACCAAAGAAAAAAGTATCACGCAGTAGGATATGAAGGACATCAGAAATACATTTGTCAAAGTTTGAAGATGTTTTTTTAGCATAGTAGTAGTTTCAAAGTAGAGAAAAAGTGACAGATTTCTAAGTGCATTGCTGCTGATGCAACTTGTCGAGAGAGAGAGAGACAGAGAAAGAGAGAAACTCGAGATGAGAAAACACAAAATCCTCCAAGCTCTTCCTGTCATTAGGTGTATAATTGACCAATCAGGAACGGTTTGTTGTAAAGCGGGGAGGATTAGGGAATCAGGAAGGAGCCAATAACAATCACCAGCTGAACAACCGAACAAGTCAGATGCATAATGTACAAATACACTCTTTTAACAAGACACAAATGTCTGCACGTACTTGTGACAATTCCCTAAACAGTGACCTCTAGTTGACCTTGATGTGTTTACAAACAGGAAATGATGTAATGGCAGTCATGGAAATTGGAGGCCAGTGATGATCAAATAAACGAATTAGGACAATAATGATAAATAAATCATCCTCATTAGCCACATAATAGGCAGTGGAGGTGGGGGTAATTTGTTTCAATTTGGCCAGGATGACAGGTGTGGTGTACTGTGGCTCTCCGGTGCCCTTAATGGCCAGTAATTCCTCTAATGGTGCCCATTTATTATCATTTCATCCTCCGTCGCTGTGCTGATGGGGATGGCGAAAGGTGGAAAAAAACACCATTTATTTGTGTGAAATTGCGGCGATGTGCCCCAATTTGGCTTGTGTGTGAGAGGAGAGGATGAATGGGCAGTGTGAATATGTGTGTGTGTGTGTGTGTGTGTGTGTGTGGGAACAGAGGGGACGCAGACAGCGGCAGGGCCCCACTGGTCAGCTAATCGCTCCCCCAGACGCCGTCTGCGGTTTGCTCTCTCCTCCGCTATCGACGGGATAACAAACAGGCGAGCGGAAAGGAGAGGTCCTGGCGATATTATCCCAGCGTGTTAAACCAACACGGCCATGACGATTAGATTACGCCGTCTGACGAACGACGGCCAAAGCAGGTGCTCTCTCCCAAGCCTGTTGAGAGTTTAGTAATGTCAACTGTACGTCAACATTTTCATATTTCCTCACTTTGAGGTGAAGACCCTCTCTTCGTCTTTGGCGTGACACTACAGCTGGCGTTTCAGACAATAAAAGTCGCTACCAGACTGATTTACACTTTTCAATCCGATTTGCTGTTTTTTTTTTTCCTTGGATAATTTGTAACTACTGAGCAGTGGCCAATTGAAAGTTGACTCAGTGACATGTAGGCCCAATCTAAGTCTGAATGACTATAATATATATCTGACAAAAAGTACTAGTCTGTTCTGCGTTCCTGACTCACTGGCTAGCTGGCGGAGCGGTGTGGGCTCTGTGAAGTGCGCCAGCTGTCTAACAGTAGCTAAGAGTGCTCTGTAATCATTAACGTAATCTTATTATGACTCTTTGACTCCCTTCCTCTCGCCCACCTGCCAGGCGATGGAAACATGTTGCGTTAAGACTCAGTACAGTTGGATGAGTGTCACCATGTTGTTGACACGGCCTCAGGAAGCCATTTTACAGGCTGTCCCTGTTCCCACTGGTTGTGTTTGCTTGCGGGGTGAAAGTGAGATTTGCTCTTCAACTTCTGCCCGACATGTTTACCTGCTTTTATGTTTTATGGCCGAGCCAGGTGTTCTTATTTCCTTATCCCTTTCTCTCGCTCCACAGGGACCTGCTTCGGATAGGGGTGACGTTGGCCGGCCACCAGAAGAAGATCCTCGGCAGCATTCAGGACATGAGACTACAGATGAACCAAACACTTCCTGTTCAGGTCTGAGAGACGGGATGCGCAGAACAGTCGACAGACAGCAAGACAGGAAACGGAGGGGAGGAACTGTGCCAGAGAGAGAGCCAACGGGAAACCCTAGCTGCCTGACCCATCTCTGCCAATTAGACACTATGAAACTGGCTTGCAGTGCCTCTGACTAGTTTATTTTTTCCTTATTTTTCCTTACCACTTCCATTTCCCGTTCCTGTGTTTTGTGTTATTAGTCCGTGTTTCTTTTTCCATCCATCGAGACATTAATCAGGATTCTTTTGTGTATTTTTCAAAGAGGAGGAGGAGTAAACCCCCTCCCATCCCACGCGTGCCTCACCGGCTCTGGTGTGGGTTGACTTTTGCATGCGTGCGTGTGTTTTTGTGAGGTTGGCCAGGACCGTAGCCCTGCATCCCAAATGTGAGTCTTTGCTCCTCAGGCAAGAGCCCTTCTCCCTGACCCTTCGCCCCAACAATGGCAGAAAAGCCCCTCCGATGGACACTAAGTACATGGTAAAGAACGAACACTCGGGTTTTCAAAAAAAAAAAAAAAAGGAAAAAAAGTGAACAAGCAGTCACACAAAAAATAGAAGTGTTTTGGACACAGAGGAGATAGAGGAGAAAATCCTTCCCCTGATAGAAGTTGTTTAGCTGTGCGTGTGTGTGTGTGTTTTTATTCCCCATCTTCATATTGAAGGTGTGTTATCTAAAAGGGCACTTGCCGGAGAAGGGCGAGGAGATTGAAGAGGAAGTTTGACGGGCTGGGGTCAGAGGTCAAGAAGATCACAGAGGTCAGGAGGTCAAATGAGAGCAGCCAAGTTTTGGGACACTTGTTTGGCTTGAGTCCCCTGTAGATCACCAGATGACCTCTACCATGACCTGAGGTGACTCAGGATAGCTGCATAGCTTGGGATCATCTACTCATCAACTGTGTTTTCTACACATAAAAATCGTTCTTCTTTTTGGTTGGCCATCCACCATTATGATTTTCTTTTTGTTTTCATACACTCTTTTTGGGAGATTTGTGTTTTCAAAACGGCCGGTCAAACCCAAGTACCCCTACTGGACGCTTCATGTGATTCAGGGGAGACAAGGACTGTGGTAACACAATACAAAGACCACTTGGCCTTTTGTGTGCATTTGTGTGTGTGTGTGTGTGTGTGTGTGTGTGAGAGAGAGAGAGAGAGTGTGTGTGTGTGTGGTTTAATGTCGAGGCGTGAATGTGCGAGTGTATCAAGTTGCACACAAATATACTGTACAATACAGCTTCCGCTATCCGCCACCGTGGAGAATTAACGCATGAACTGAACCGTGACAAGGAGCAATTATATCTGAAACAATTACGCTATATTCTGTGGACAACTGTTAAACGTTCTTTTTTTATTGAATCCAAAAAAATGAACTTTGGATATATATATATATATATATGCATCGTACAGAAACTGAGAGCAAACCATGAGAGACACCTTACTTTCTTCTTACTATTATCCGGATTTAGAAATAATCAGAAATTCTTGTTTTAATTTCTTGACATCCTGCCCTCTGTATTTATTTGTATTCCCCCCAACGTGACGGACTTGAGGCCATTTGGGACTGTGGACTTGGAACAATCAGGAGGACGAGAGACCCCCAAGAGGATTCAGCAAATGAATTGATGATTATTAAAAAACAAAAACAAATTGCATATAAATTGGATATTGTATTTTTGTTGTTGTTCTAAACAGCCTGTACATGTTTTGTAACAAAAGTAAGATAAATAACACAAAAGAAAAAAATGGTGTTTTGAGAAAACGGGAAAGTGTTGTTGTGAAATGTTTGATTCCGAGTGAAATGAGCAGAGAGCAAGGGATGAACAAGAGAGGAAGGAGGGAAAGACGAGCTGGAGGATGGAGAGAGGAACAGATGAGAAGTTGCCATAATTAGACAACTGGTATGAATGATGACTGAAATCAGACCTAGAGTCTGCACACCGCCCTCTTTTCTGAACATTTGAGTGTGTGTGTGGGTGTGTTAGAACAAGTGTGTATTTTCAGGTCAACATTTCGATATGACCACCTTAACTGGATCTTTAGCTTTCCCCAATCCAATCTCATTCTCAAGATGCAGACGAGTTTATTGTGAAGCTGTTGGTCTTCCATGCACCTTTATCAACTCAAAACTTCCCTGTGGGTTCATCAGAAATCAAACAATTCCTCCTAGGTTTTCATTTACTCATTTAAAGTGACTTCCAGAGGATCCACCCAACCCATCGTATCCATGTAGGACCGTTACAAAGCTCTAACAGACCTCCAAATATGGAGTTGTGGTAGACTGTTCAGCCTACCTGCCAATCATTTGACTAGACCCAGAGGTGGAGCTCCATCACAGGACCTATGCTTTGCCTCTCTTCAGCAGGATCCCTGTCAGAGATCCCAGAGCTGTCATAAGAGAATCCCATTGGTCCTTGTCTGTCAGGTCGATTAGCGCGGCAGCCAATCTGTCACTGCGAGGACACGAGCTCACAGTGAGCGCAGACATACAGCAGGCCGACCTATCATTATCTCTCTTCATTTCCTGTCCGGTCTGCAATCATCCTGTCTCAGCTCAGGCTGCTGCCTGATTAGTACAGTGCAGGATCAACAGCCTTGGTGCACAGACAGCCAAAATCTGCAGGCCCCTCATCCTAAATGATAGCAGCTGCATCACCTAGACCGTACTATTGGCGCTTCTCATAGAGGGGTGTTTTGAGGCGGTGGATTAAGGGATGGAGCTGTACCATTAGTCCGATCTCCCAGACAGTCTCCGTATTGTTTGGGTCGGAGTTGATCAATGCAATATGTGAATATTATAGTTAGGTGTGTAATGATAGTGACGTTAGTGTCCATGCAGTACGTCTTGCCATATTACTCTTGTCAGCCTTTTTTGAACCCCTCTCCCTCTGAAAGCCATCAAGGATGTTATGCAAAACAAACATGTGTTTCCTATTTGATATGGTTTCATCTTATTCCTCATACAGACATTTTCAGTCCTGCAAGTCCCCCCTGTGTAAAGGGCTTACTAACCTGAAACAGTTGTAGTACACAATCAAGTAGTAATATCAATAATTATGTTCTCAAGCTGCACAGGAAGGAACTCTGCACCTTGGATGGCTTTCATCAAAGTCACTTTGGACTTCTCATACGACGGCTCAGAGCAAGCAGCGCTGGTAAACCCAACGCTATTTTTACAGGATAAGTGTTAAAAACGCCTGTTAAACAAGCTTAGATTTCTCCTTTATATCATTCTGAAGGATCATTTTGTTTCTCTCCAAAGCAGAAACAACATTTTCAGAGGGAAAGAATTATATAGGCCATGTTTCGAGATGAGAGAATGAAATGAATGCAATCAGAAGGTCTCTCTTAAGACAGTCTCCCAGCAAAATATCCCTCCCTCTTCCCCCACTCAACTCAATCACTCAATCAGCCAGCCCCCACTATTACAAACTCGCATGTGGCACCAAACAAGACACAGTTGATGAGCATAAAAAAGAGAGATGGGGGCGGCGGGGTGTGTGTGTGTTTAGGGGCTAAACACAATCAGATGGCAGACATGCCCACTCATGAAAAATGGCAGTGCTTTGGAGCTTGCAGGAGCTATTGATGAGGAGCACATGGTGCGCCGGGGTCTTGCGTTGTGTTCACCGGAGCCGACCGACTGTGAGTGATGAGCTCAACTGCCCTCGTTGTGCATCTTAAAATGTTTAAGCTGCCGGCAAGTTAAGAAAGAAAACCTTCACACATTCTGGGAGTGTTTCATACTTACCACCCGCAGTGCTGTGTTATATTGTTTTATGTTCATCCTACTGACCGGTTTCTCTGCTCAATGCTGACATTAAGATGGCTGACTCTTTTATGTTTTCATGTATGTGTGTGCGTTCGTGTGTGTGGACAAAAAAAAATTGCCATTTTATATAGAAACATTTTGAACAGCAGAGTCCAGGCTTTGTCAGATGCGCTTATCTCTTTGTGTGCCAACGGGATTCAAACTATCCTGACATTCCCTCCACCTTCCCTTCCCCCCTTTACACCCCCCACCCAGTCATCCATCAGATCTGACTCCTCTCTCCCCTCCCAAACCCTTTCTTACATCTTTCTTTTCCTCATCTGTTTTAAGTAAATATAGACAGTACATTCTTTTTTTTTTTCTTCTAACAAACTCACTTCATACGCCTGTCTTTTGGTCACTTTTGAATCCCCTGAATGAAACTAAGTGATGTTTTAAAGAGTATTGTACATGTACAGTGAGGTGGGGGGAAAAAACAGAAGAAAGCGCTGAGAAATGCAATTGTTAACTCCTCTTTGAAAAGCATTGAGATGTATTTAATGGTGCAGACATACACAACAAATTACTAAAAAAAGATGATGATGCATT
>OOFE01001392.1:7413-22048 GCA_900323365.1 Monocentris japonica | reverse complement strand
AATCATCTGTTGCAGCACTCACTACAGAGTTCCAAACTGCCTCTGGAAGCAACATCAGCACAGGAACTGTGCATCGGGAGCTTCATGAAATGGGTTTCCATGGCCGAGAAGCTGCACGTAAGCCTCACATCACTATGTGCAATGCCAAGCCTCGGCTGGAGTGACGTAAAGCACGCCGCAACTGGACTCTGGAGCAGTGGAAACGTCTTCTTTGGAGTGATGAATCACACTTCACTATCTGGCAGTCTGATGGACGAATCTGGGTTTGGAGGATGCCAGGAGAACGCTACCTACCAGAATGCATAGTGCCTACTGTGAAGTTTGGTGGAGGAGGGATAATGGTCTGGGGCTGTTCTTCAGGGTTTGGGCTTGGCCCCTTAGTTCCAGTGAAGGGTAATCTTAATGCTACAGGATACGAAGACATTTTAGCCAATTAGGCGCTTCCAACTTTGTGGCAACAGTTTGGGGAAGGCCCTTAGCTGTTCCAGCATGACTGTGCCCCTGTGCACAAAGCGAGGTCCGTAAAGACTGGCTAGACAAGTTTGGTGTGGAGGAACTCGATTGGCCTGGACAGAGCCCTGACCTCAACCCCATTGAACACCTTTGGGAGGAATTAGAGCGCTGAATGCAAGCCAGGCCTTCTCGTCCAACATCACTGCCTGACCTCACAAATGCTCTTTTGGCTGAATGGTCACAAATTCCCACAGACACACTCCAAAAGCTTGTGGAAAGCCTTCCCAGAAGAGAGGTGGCTGTTGCAGCCGCAAAGGGGGGTCCAACTCCATATTAATGCCCATGGTTTTAGAATGGGATGTCCAACAAGCTCATGTAGGTGTGATGGTTAGGTGTCCACTGACTTTTGGCCATATAGTGTATATAGCCAGAGTGTGATGTGTTTTTATCATTCCAAAATATTCTTGTATATTTTACCAAAGCCCAACATTTGATTTTGTGATTTTGATTTTGAAGTCTGGGCAACAGACCTAGTGCCTAATGCGTCATCTTTGCCAGCAACCTCATGTGCCTCTAAAAGATTGGCAGTTCAATGTCAGGCCAAATTCTACCATGACACTGTTTTAACACTTTAACATCCTAAAAAATTCCTGTTCTATTGTAAACACACATAAACCTGCTGAACACGTACTTACAAATATGAGGTACTGCCACACAGTTAACTCAGGGTTTATTGTGTACCTTGGTACAAGGGTCATGATTTGGAATCTGTGTAAACCAAAATTTGCTTTATTTGTGTGTGTTTGGTAAAACGACCATTTCATCAAACTTTTCTTACTGAACGCTAAGGTATAACACACTCAGGAAATACAGCAAACAGACTTTCTGACATGCTTGAATTTAAATTCCCATCATCTGAATAACTCACAAAATGAGGGGATTCAATGCAGTTAATACACAGTCTCCTCTTTTGCAGAAAGTAGGAGTATACTGTGTCATATACAACATGTTTTTGAAAGTGTTTGTGTAACAAAACTCCATGTCATCTCAAAACGTTCACAAAGGCAGACAGCTGGGAACACCAGTGATAAACACCTTTTAACTATCTCTAGTTGGTGGTGTTTGCCATACCATTATGGGCTTCAACATTTCAACATTTTTCTAACAACGTAGGTTGGATGGATGGCCAAATGAGGAGCTCGTCGAGTGTGGGGTTTTCGCTGTAGGGACATTGTCTCTCCCTATCTGACTGTCATCACAAAAGAACAGCTTGAGAGCAATCTATTTCACTTAGTGCCCCCAGACTTCGTTGACATATCTGGACATCCTTTACCAGAGTGTCTCCTCAATGTGGGCTGCAAATGGTCTCTCTCTCTCTCTCTCTTATTGACAAGTACAATAAATGTACAGGAATTTGTTTTGGTGAGATTGATGCAACTTCCAGTTTCACACTATATACTCACAGTATCCAGGACCTACAGTATATGCATACAGTGCAAGATCTATACGAAATACGGTGGAGCATACATATAGCATACTTCATATACCCAATGAACATTCATGATTCAGTAATGTCAATTCAAACAGCATAGCGTACCGTATGGTTGCCGCTGCTAAAGGAAATGCAGCTATACTGAATATAACAAGTTTAGACACGCACACCCATGTTTATGCACACACACACACAAACACACATACAAAGCCAGAATGAGTTGAGCACATCAAAACAATTGGCCTAGTTCTGTCTCTTTCTCCCCATCTTTATCCCTCTCTCTCCTTCAATCCCCTCTCAGCTCATCATGCCGTCCACAGATGACAGGAGGTATTCTTCGTTAATCCCCCTCCATTATGTAACCATGTGGAATATTAGGCCCTCTTCTTTGCGTACAGAAATAATATTTCAAATGTCCATGACCCATGGGTGAGCTGCTCATTAGCTCTGAGCAGCACATATCATTCTCAGTTCTAGTCCCTATTCAGACCACTTCCTGTCCTGAGAATTACTCTGTGTTGAAGGCAAACATATATTTTTTCAGGTCTGACTTGGGCACTTTTTCACAAAATGCCCAGCTGAAATGCCTGGCTTGGAGTAGTGCCGATAACGTGCAATGTTCTATTTTAATGCACTAATCAATATTTTCCGCATTGTTTTCCATCTTGTCCTTGTCCTTGCGTATTGTCCTTAATAACTCCTTTGTGATTTCTCTTGGTGGCAACAAAACATGAAAGTTTAAGAGAAGGGTCTAGCTAAAGAAATCCCTCATCAGGTGTTGTGGGGTTTGAGGAGAGAGGAAACAGGGTGCATGCTTAGTGGGGATTTCTGGAGAGAGGTGCTTCATTTTCTACTTGACTGAAGCAAAATGTAAGGCCTGTTTTTTCCTGTATTCTCCCTCCATCTGTACTAGTGATGCGCAGGTCGGCTCTGACATCACCGGCACCCGCCAGCATTTGCTATTCACCCACCCGCAACCGCCCCACATGGTGAAAATTATAAATATCATAGACCCGCCTCCGCATGAACTGGCATTTTTTAAAATAATGCGCCAGAACAAGTAATTTAAAACCATGAGACTTACATACAGCACTTCACAATCGTTACAGATGACCTGCTCTTGAACCAGTCAAATAAATTTCCCCCAGAATTTTTTTCTGTCCTTCCTTTCTCTTTTTATTTAGCACCCCTTGAGTTTTTCACAAAGTGTTGTGACTTTTGTTCACTTTTATCTTGGCTAGCTAGCTGCCTCTTGGTAGCAGTTCAGTGAGCGCACTTGGCCTAAGGACCCCAGCCGCAAGAGGTTGTCACACATGGTCGTCGTCACACATGGTCGTTGTCACACATCCAAGGATATAAGGTACTTTCAAGAATTTTTATGATCTCCTCTTCCCGCACCCAAAATATCTCAGCAACAATATTTGCTAGCCTGTTATGTTAGCCTATAGGATGACACTACTTAGCTAGCATGAAACTAACACATCACAGTAGCCTTTTTGCTCTGTTTGTAGGGATCCAAATTCAGGTGTAATTTTTTTCAGTAGCCTACATTTAAGCTAGCTAACACTTTCTTATTTCACAGTAAGACAGGTGCATGTTTTACCAAAACACAGGATTTGATGTTACAACCTGTCATACTCCCAATTAGCATTCAGACATAAGCCAACCAAGCCCACACGGACGACCCATGTGTAATATTTTTGTGTTCTTGGAATAAAGCATTTTATTGTTATGTATTTGTAAGCCTGGTCAGATAAGGTGCCCCAGGACAGTTTTTGAGAGATTGAGCTATTGGCCAACTGTTAAATCCATGTGTCCCTGGTAGATCATCCACTCCAGTTCTCCAGGCTAACGCTTTAGCTTGATTTAGCAAAATTGTATTGATCCCCATGGGGAAAATTGGCCATTGCAGCAGCAAGTAGTAATAGGATGCAGCAAGGAAAAATAGGATATAGTAAATAAGAATAGAGAATATCAACAATATCAGTACTTGGACATTTTGAATAGAAATGTATGAATGAAAATATGCAAAAAAGAATGTATTCCAAAGCACTCAAAGCAGGGGTAGGCAATAATGTGCCATGAAGGGCCAAGAGTATGCAGGTTTTCACTCAAACCAAACACTACACCAGGTGATTTCCCTGATTAGTCCCTCCTCTCTGGTTGAAGGTGTGTGTGGTTGGCGTGAAAGCCTGCATACTCTCGGCCCTTCATGGCACGATTGCCCACCCCTGACTTAAAGGATGGGCAAAATAGCAGCAGTAGAATCAGTAGCAGCTGAAAGATAATGTAAAAATATTAAGGTTTATGAAATTATTAATAAAAATAATGTTCTCCCCATGTTTTTGTGAGTTTCCTCTGGGTACGCTGGTTTCCTGCTACATCCCAAAGACGTGCAAATCATTTGAATTGGAGACTGATACAGTAGGTATGAATGTGAGTGACTGTCTGCCCATCTGTGTGGGGCCTGCAATGAACAAGCGCCCAGTCCAGGTGCCTTATAAGATAATAGAAATAAGAATCATTTTAAAACCAGTCCTACAGCAAGAGCCAAAGGGCCTAACATTTAGTATGGTCTGGATAGGATAAATTGTGTTTGAGGTTTAAACAGATGACCTTGTTGTGTCCAGACCACTGCCATAATCCTCTAAAATCCATCATTTAATGAGCATTAAGGTTTGTTTAGTTCAGTCTAATGATATCCATTTTCAACATACCCACTGTGTCATATAAAAATTCAAATTTGCTTTCATCTATTTTGTTAAATCAAAGTCACTGGGTGGGTATAGAAAGCAAGTTTAACTGCAGACATGTGAGACAGTAATGTTTTAATCTGATTACTACAAACCAAGATGATCTGTTCTATCTCCAATCTCTTTTTCTCTGCACCACAATCTTCCTCTCTCATTTCTGCAAGAATGAACGTAAACAAATTAAGGTGACCTTTAATCTTACACATTAGGAGGGGAGTTGTGTTGGGTACAAATAATGATTACTGATTTATGACCTAATCTAGCTAGAACCAAATCTCATCGTCCCAGTAAACACAAATAGTGCACAAATGCAGAAATCAAAGACACGTGGAATGTGTAAATGTGTGGACGTATGTGTGTGTAATGTGCGTATATGTATGTTAATATTTTTTGTGTCGCTGCATATATTCATGCATGTGTGAAGTGAAGTGAAGTACATTTTTGTGCTGCTAGATGCCAGCAAAATTAGGTCACATTAGTGTGCTTTTAGATTGGCTGTGCATTCAATCATTGATTTTGTGTTTCTGATGGCCACTCACTTGGCCTATCAGTCTTTTTGGCATGTCACCACTTAATACTGACTTCAAAATGTAAAGATTTACTCATTAAGGATTTAGAACAGGTTGTCACACTATCAATGCTCCCAGATTTTCATCATGGTTGTTAGATTTATTTATTTATTTTTGTGTCATTTTCCTGGCATAATTCGTTGATGACAGCTGAGAAAGCTTGCCATTCCAAGGATACTGAAAGTCCAACAAAACTATAAAATCAATCTTCGGATTGATCAACAATCTATATGATTTTGCCTGCCACTATATTATATGTCCAGTATTTCTGAATCAGATGTACAAATGCAACAATAATACATGATTGCAAAATTCAAACAATTTTTATATATTTACAGACATTACACTAGACATTCCACACGAGAGCACCATTCCTTCAATGGGGCATAGATCAAAATTCACAAGACAACACATTCATATCAAAATTCAATACAATGCAGTACAGGAAATTATCCACCATGATCTCAGGTCTCCACCTTGTGAGTCTGTGCTGCTCTGCAATGAATCTTTTCCCTTTATGTGCATGAGCATAAAATAGTGGAACTAAAAGGAGATTTTCATGACCATTATTCTTTAGAAACCTGGACAAAACTGAACAGCACCAGACAGAGAAGAGTAGAAGAGCAATGCTAGAAGAGCCAAGACGGATGGCATAATCTTTCCCCTGGTGGACTCAACGGTGGCTGTGTAGCCTAACATCATCATATCAGATGTGGTATGTCAATATCTACATTTATGCCTGTGCTACTATGGTAGTTCTCCTATTACCAATACACTGGATCTGATATAACTATTTGTATTGCTATTTACGGCAAGGGCCCATGTAGAAATCTGGCTTGGATGTTAGAGGAGAGAGGGGTTGGTTGAGAGCAGGTATGTCCTTGGGGTTATCAAGTAGGAACCTCCCATCACAGATGTTTTGTTGAATTAGGCCCATAACAGCTCCAGAAGGCTCAACAGTAAGTTCTGGCATCCTAGAAACATTCCCCTCCACACTTGCTCTCAACACCGATCGCACTAATACTCATCAACACTGCAACTACACCTACACTACCCTGACGTTGCATACCCAATAATTCCTGTCCTCCCCATCAAGCTCAAGAACAGCACACTAATGGGACAGCTGAGCCTGCTGGCTTAACCCGAACTGCATCAACACTCCCTGATGGTTTGAAATCAAACTCTCAGAAACCACACTGTATCAGCAAACAGTAAGTATAGCTTTGTATAACAACTATACCAGGAGCTGAGACCTGTGTATGACTAACCACCTTTGCACTGCTATGATACATAAACTCCTATCTCAGTCATGAGATAGATTTCCAGGCATTTTGGACCCCAGTTAATGTTTTCAGCCACTGTCTGTAGCTTCCAGCTGCTTCGGAAGCTGCCTTTGTGACCTGCTGTAATCCCTGACCATCAATTCATAACTTTCTGAGTAAACTGGTAGTGGATGTGGCTTCAAATCCATGGCACCCAACGTCAACAGGGCATACCATCGACCGCTAGCTCAGTGTATCTTAGCTAGTGTTGGGGAGTAGTTTCATTGCATGTAATTAAACTAGATGAGCTATTTTATTTTGCAGTGTCTTTGTGGTAGTTCAACTAAAACTGGTTGGACTGTGCTCCTTACAGTTTACATTTGCCTCCTCAGTTTAAGGGGCACTGTGGTTTCTCCCTGTCTCTGGACTTCACAGCACTGACTTCACTGTCACAATCTGTGGTCCGTGCACTACCTCCATCAAGCACTTCTTCTTTCCTTGGTGTATTTTACAGACCATCAGGGTTGATGCTTTTTGTCAGTTGCAAGTACGCAACTTTTAATCCATTCATCTTGCCAAATGCTGTGTTATCGACCTGTGAGTTGTTTTCCACCCTTGACCTCACAGATGCAGGGGGTATTGTTCCTCTATGACATTTCATATCTTTTGGAGCCTTACTGCCACCATAGGTTGCTATTCCATGGTGGCCATTATAAAGCCTATTCCCAGCTGTCTCTTTCTCTAAATGTTAGATGCTGTGTTCACAGCAGTCACTCAGCAAATCCAGTTGACACATTTATACTACACAGGATCTATTCATAGTCCTATTTAGGATGTGCCTATGTCAAATAGAGGAAAGGGAGGGTGTGAGCAGGTATGTCTTTGAGGTTATAAATTGGGCACCATCCCTCACAGATGTTTTGTTTAAGTAATAAAAGTAAGTTCTGGCGTCCCAGAATGACCCATCTCCACGCCCTCTTTCAAAACTGGTCAGACTTACACTCATCTACACTACACTTACAATAGCTTGATGTTGCATCTAAGTCCATAATATCACACCCAGTAATTCACAACCTCACCATCAATCTCAGCAGCAGTAGGCTGATAATATGGCTCACCCTGTTGGCTTTAAACGATATGTATAATGATTGTGTTTTTTAAAAGTGCAGCCAAGTGATTGGGCTAAATGCTGAGGGCTTAAAGTTTCCTTCACTCTGATGTTGTGTGAATATGATTTGCTCTCTGAATAAGGATACTGTGTATTCTTTAAAAATAGCACCAATGCCCCTATTAAATCCAAATCTACCCGTGCATGTATTTTGGCAACACAATAACCACCACCCCAAAGTAATGTTTTTAATTAAAATATATTGAGAGCCTTACATAAAAGCATTAATGGTTGTGAGGCTTAACGCAATAAGCATTTTCAGTCAGATTACGGAGACATAATGTGGTCACAGTGAGACTGCACGGTCAGGATTATGGTACAGCAGAGTGCAGTAAACAGATTGAAAGCTAAACAACTTCCATGAAACAAACATGACCTTAACAGATGTAGAGAGATGTAAGGGTGAAGCAGTGAAATGTAGCGGTACAAACTAGGAGGAAAACAAGTATCATGTGGGAACTGCATGAACAATCATTTCTTTGATGAAGCGTACCCAGTACTTGTGACTGCACATCATCGGGTGCCTAAATTATCAGCTAATTTAACATATTTGTAACCTGACCCTATAGTGTTTTCATAAGGTCTTGATGAGACCTTCTTTACTTGGAATAAAAATAAATTCACAATACATGACTAATTCAATTATAAAGACTAAAAGACTTAAATACATCTATTTACATTAGAACTATTGGGCTATTACTACTATTATTACTGAAGATCTTCCAATAAGTAATTGCAAACAATAACTGAAACAAGGCATACTTCTACAACCATTGTCGAGCTTGCAGCACTTCATAACAAGCTTTCAGTTTGGAAGTTTCAAAACAAAAGTCTGAGAAGTAAATTATAACCTCTGCATATTTGATCCAGGGATTCTGTACAATGCTCAGAATCTGTCACAGGCAGTGGATGAGGACTGTCCAGAGATATGATATGTTGTGTAGTTTATTTGGTGTCCAGGTATGAGACCCATGCAGCAGTATGGACATGCACACTGCATGGTACACTGCAGTGTGCAAAAACAGATTCTAGGTTGATTATGAAATGTATGGAATCATCAATCTTGGGGAGTAATGCTGATAAGAATTGGAAGGATGGACTCCAGAGAAAAGCTTTGTCTGATCTTTTTGATGCTGACTTGCAGGCCAAGAGCTTTGTAGGTGGTAGAAACCATTACATTAAGTGTATACATCATGCAATAACATCTCCTTCTTGTTAAGAATACAGTCTGGACCAGCAATCTCGGTGCTTCTGCAGTCCTTGTCTTGTGGACTTAATGAGTTGGGGAACAACAAGAATGATTGGGATACTGTCTAAGACAGTCTGATTGGTTGAATAGCTCTGGTTTAGGAGGGTGCTGTAGTTTCAGCCTATCTTTCTGCAGTTTTCGGTTTGTCCTTGATCAGGGTGGTGCTAACTGTGTCTGACTTGATTATGTTATTTCTTTGATAACATCACAGAAACCCTCTTAATAAAGTTTGCAAGAGACTGGATTCATACTTTCTTGACCCACCAGCCATTCTTCATATTTAATAGCAGACAGCTGTGCCGTGGGGGAAGTCAATTGAGGGCTGGCAGCAGAAGCAGTGTAAATATTCCTCTTAGCCTTTAGGAGGTCATGGATGCCCAGGTCATTTTCATCAAACCAATCTTAATTGCGTCTCTTGGTGAATCCCAAAGACTCTTCTGCAGCATGGTAGATAGCTGAGCTGAGAGTTTCACGTTGCACTGGCACCCTTCATAAGAGAGTACTCTTTGATGTTGTGGAGCTCTGCTGCAAGACAGCCTTTGAACCGGTGGGAGACAGCAGTGGATTAATGGGTATTGCAGTCAAGTTTCTTGCTGGGGGCTTTCTTGTGATATTGTTTGCAGACTATGCAGATCTTTGTTATCAACTGACCAGCACTCATGCCCTGCACAGGGCCCATGCAAGGGTGCTGCCATGGGGTCTTACTAATCACAATGCCATGTTCAGGGCAACTGTTAACAGTCTGCAGACATTGTCATTCATGTCAGTATGAATTTCCACATGGGTATTGAAGTTGCCCAGTAACAGCAATTTGTTACTAGATTATGTCCTCTGGTTGACAGGACCAAGGCTGTTCTAGGAACAATTATTTTACTCTTTACTGGCATCCAAGTGTGGGAACTCCATAGAGGCATCAGGACCATGGAATTAGCCCTTTCATGAAGAAGTTGTCGCCTTCTCTCGTCTCTGTTAGTCTTCTCAGTGCAAATGGTTCTCACTTGAGTGCTGCTATGTGTGTACCTGATCTCTTCAACCAAAATTGCTATCATGTGTGCTTGCGAGCGTGCAAGACCAAATATCTAGTGCTGACCTTGCATGAAAGACACACATACTCACACAGACACACACACACGCTAGCTCTTGATATGATA
Source organism: Monocentris japonica (assembly GCA_900323365.1). Taxonomy (NCBI): domain Eukaryota; kingdom Metazoa; phylum Chordata; class Actinopteri; order Trachichthyiformes; family Monocentridae; genus Monocentris; species Monocentris japonica. The sequence continues at coordinate 11,951 of OOFE01001392.1, read as the reverse complement.
TGATATGATTCTGATCAGTAATACACAGACACACACTAAAACTGAACATTTTCTGAAGGTTACTGTTTGTATACAAAACAACATGGCATGCGCACATTTCAGGAACTGTATGAGCAGAAAATATTGAAGCTCATATGGAATGATAAACCATCAAAAGTTAAAAGAGCGTATCTCTACAACATGTATCATAATAGTGGAGTTAAATTACTGAATTTTAAGTACAATTCTTTAAAAAAAAGTGTTTGATACTTTTTGAGAGTAGCATCATTTTGACAAATGTTTGACTTCAAACTTGTTTTTGGCATACCCACTAAAACAACATGTTCAAATCAGTGCCTGCTATGCTGAGTTAAAACCCTAAAGCCTGGTCTACACAGGACGCGACTCAGCTGCGTTTTTCAGTCGTGCGTCTCTCGCAGCAGAAACACTTTCATTTTAACCAACGTTGCTGTCCACACCGGCTCCGTCCCGGCTTGCGCTCCAGCTGCGTCTCACTGCGACATGAAGCGTCTTTTTACACTTCAAGTCTAATTTTTTTCAACTACGCGTGTACACACGCTATTTACTAATATATGTTGTCTAATACTTAGTTCCCCTGTAATCAGCCCTTCGATTTGCCTCCATGCCATTATAGGCTAGGTACCTTGCAGCCAAAACTGCAGTATAATCCGTTCACCAACTCTGTCCTCTCAATTCCCTTGGAGGACAGCCAGATCCTTGTTTACCTCTAACCCTCATCTGTCGCCACAGTAAGCCTGTCTCGCAACAGAAGCCCTAACACCGCCTGCAATTAAAATATTAATATGATACATTTTACATATAAATATACTCACAGATGCTTCCCTCTGACACTGACACAAGTGCATGTATGGTGAGTGCACACATGTGCACATGCACATGCACAAACACACAAGCATGCACACAATCAAGCAAACACCTACAGACCATGTGGACATTTGTGTTAGGGTACCAGAGGAGACCAATGCAGTGTGATGCAGGGGGGTGACAGTGGATGTGACAGAGGACTGGACATGTCAGCTCTATTCTTGTATGTTCCATGGAGAGTCACATGGAAGCCACTGTCAGAGGACAGTTACACCTTTAAAGAGTAATGAAATACACAGTTTCAGTCTGTCTCCACCCAGCAGATACTTTTGAAAAATGCCAGTTTGAGTGGTGGAGAGAGAAGGAAGAAGGGGGTGTGCCAGTGAAACCGGGGGGGGGGGTGGCTTTTTGTGCACCTCTGACACATCCATTTGACAACAGATTAGCCCACTAGCTAGCTAACATTACACAGTGGAGAGTGACGTTGAGTCTCAGGGCACTTGGGGGACAGAGGAGTCTTTTGAGAAGGAGGATTTCTCTCCTCAGTGTCTCCGCCTATCTCCAGTTGTGGGAGTCACCATTTTTTTCAATTTCTGCCCACTCAGCTCATTCCATCCCTAAATCTTCACTAATTGGGGTAGAGCAGGAAGTGCAGCAAACCTGAAAGTTTCAACTGAAGGAGGGTGAGACAAATACATTTTTTGGCCCTGAAAGTAGCCTGCTGAAATTATATCTGCAATGAGACACCTTACAATACAATTACATAGTCTTACCATCTGATGGAGATGTCCAACTCCAATGCTGACTGGACACCCGACAGTGAGGTCTCTCCTATTGATTGAGCAACAGTACGTGTTTCTGCTGAAACAGCACTGGCAGCATGAATAATTTATTGCCATGCTTTACTTTTATCAGTTCTTGTGACTCCGATGCTTCTGAATACTCAACCCTTAAGTCTGCACGCCTTTTATGGCGTTTTCCTATGCAAATCGTCTTGAACAGGCACGTGCATCCAATTTACGAATGATTGGCATTCATCATCTGATACACCAGGGGTATGCACAAATCCAGATTTTCTGCATGTTTCATGAATCCCATGTTGGTATTTTCATACGCACATAAATAGGGCTAATTTATGAAGCATTTAAGAAAAGTTTTGTGAATGAGGCCCATTGTCTAATGCTATAAGCAGCTTTCTTTGGTCCACCTTAGCTACAATGGCTACATAAGCATGCCAGTTACTAGCTGACTGCTAGCTGGCAAGGAACCTTGTTCCTCATGCTAGCTAGCACAATGAGCTAGCCTGAACCTACATCAATGATTTAGTTTGACCGTGCTGCTTACTGGCAGATATGCTGGCTTGTTTCTTTGGTTTAAGCTCTGTCATGTTGCCAAAACCAAAAGGCTTGCATCAATATTTGTTGGAAAATGATTTCATTCTTACTCCATATGATACAGTTGCTAGCTAGCATTAATGAGTTGTGATAGCATTAGTACTGATGTTGTTACCTCACTTCAGAAAATCTCTCAATCTATATTATAGCCCACATCCATTTCAAAAATCCCATAGATGGTAGATGAAAAACTTGAAAATGAACGCTGACGTAAGCAATTATCAATATCAACTACCCCTCCCCCACAAGCACACACACACACACACACACACACACACACACACACACATACATACACTTTCTGGCCAAGTAGGGGGAGGTGGAGGCTACATGAAAGAGAGTATTGGCCCACAAATCCGTGACAAAACAGCAACAATTTGGTATCAGGAGAGTAAGCTCACCAGAGCAATTTTCTCTGTAGTTGTTAGATAGTCTTCATATAACTATCGTATAGTCATACAGCACACAGATCTGTTTTTTGCCAAAAGAAAGCTGAGACTTTGAAACCCTTTTCCTATATAGTGTAACTGTATTTGCAGCTTATTTCCACACATTCTCTGGTCAGCATAGAGAGCTGGTTGCCATTGGTCTCTGTGGAATTTTAGTTTTTATTTGAGCAACAGCCCACAACTCTTGCATTAAAATTGAGCAGTAAAAAATTACATCCCACCGGAGGGAAATGGGAGTTTAACAGGCTACTGAATCTGCCATGAAGCAGACCTTGTAAACTCTTGGTAATGAGCATTATGAATATATGTGAGGTATTTCTGGACAATACAAAAACAATTTTATATTCAAGTCATTTTAGATTAAGCATGCTGTACAGTTGTTAATCTTTATAGATCAAGGGATCTATAAAGTCCAGTCTCCATTAAGAGTCACGGTGAATTGAATACGTTTTTATGTTCCAAATTAGCACAGACATGTTGTATAGCTCTTGTCGTTGGCCAACACATTATCCATAACTAAATAACTGCCTGTGTTTTTTCTTCACATTTGGCTCATATCACAGTTGATGCAGACTTTGTATCTCTCCATGTCAGCAATCTCTCCCCACCAGAGCATCTCTCCTAATTACTGCCTCTTCCTCGGACTGCAGCCCATCCAGAAAGGTATGGCTTAAGGAGTACTTTGTCACACCCCACCAGGAGCAAATTCACCCCTTGGTACATCTTTGATTCAATTCCACACATACATGCATGAAAACGATAGGAAAGGTCAGTCACCACAAATCCAGTCTTTTGGCTGTATGGATTCCCCAGCATAGTGCAACTCCTTGTATGACATTGGAACAGAAAGTGCAGCAATGCAGTGAGAGGGGATCTAAATTTGTCTCTATTTCTGGTTGTGCACTTTAGATAACAATGTAGTGGGAGACAATGTAACGTAAGAGATTGTGATGTTTGCCTGCCAGAGCTGCATAAATAGGAATAACTCTGAAAATGGAACAGAAATGTAAAAGTAGGAGGGGTGGTGAAGAAGGGGGACAGAAAAAGAGAGAAGAGGCGAGAAAGAGGAAGGGAGAGAAAGATCGAGAGAGAGAGCTTGGGAGTGAAAGTGATAGAGAGGGTGGAAAGACTGATTACTTATTACCCCCTTGACTCTTAATCCAGTTTACAATAGTCGACTTCACCCAAGCAATTTTACTTCAAAGGTTTTGAGCCATGGCCAATTACGTGGCATCCAAGACTTCCTTTTGGAAATGAAAAAAATGCAATCAAAGAGAATACTAATTAATATCAAGTCAGAGGCAGGAAATAAATCTTTCAGCTAGTTAATGAAACTGAATATGTGCCATTCAGCATCAGTCTTACACAGTCCTGCGACTCTTTTGAGAGCCTGAACAAAAGAACGGACAGATCCATTCTGTTGAAAATTAACAAGCGCAGAATCGCTCTGGTGAAACAATGAAGCTCATATTTCCCAGTGAAGTTTAAGGGTTACCTTACCATTCTAAAAATTCACCCTATCATTTTAATTTACCAAGCATTTTTCACTTCATGGGGAAAAGTTTTGACAGAGCATTGCAAGCTACCCTAGAAATAGCTTATATATGTTGTTGTTTCCATTAAACCTAATAGGCACCACTAGCCGAACAACAAGGCAGGAGTGAAAAAGAGACAAATCGCACAGACGCATACAAACACACACGCATACACACACACACACACACGGAGAGAGAGAAATGTAAAATAACCATTCAATGGCCATTATGATCTCCCCCTAAAACCCCTCTCCTTTCTGTTTCGCCCCAGAATCTATTAATACTTTCACTGTGTTAATGGAGATTAATGGATATGGACAACAAGCAGAGGTAGA
>OOFE01001373.1:9852-21577 GCA_900323365.1 Monocentris japonica | reverse complement strand
GTTTTTCCATTGCTCTCTTGTACTTACATAGTAATAGACATACAGCAAAAACAAGGACAACAAAGCTGAACAAGCTAGACATAAGCATAAACATTTAACTGCATTTACTGTATGATTGATTTAAGTGTTCATCAGAGTGACGGCCTGTGCGAAGGGTTAATCACATTTCAGGAGTGTGTAAACCCCAAGTCTTTTTGCAATGGAACGCTGGAAGTCTCACAGCTAATGGGCAGGACTTCAAGTGTTTCATTGATGGTATAGTGATTAAACCGGTTAAAACCACATTTTAGTATATGTAGTAGTTTGTCAGGACAGGAAAGAAGGGGGAGAAGGAGGATGTGCCACTTTTGTAAGACATAGAGACGTGTAGAGCAGCAATATGTGGTTTAGAAAAGGAGATGTGGTGATAATGATTAAGGGGCATGATCAAGAGGATGGGTGGCAGCAGAAGAGAGTGGGACTATGCAGTACTTTTTTTTTTTATAATTCAAAATTTTATTGAAGTTGAAAGGTTGGGACATGACAAGACAACATATCAGATGAGACATTTCACCGGCGACACCACTAATAGAAATAAATAAAATGGCTATAGAATAAAAATAAAAAAGAGATCTGTACAACAGAGGATACAGCATTATTCGCACTCCAAAAAGAGACATCAATGGAAGCCACCCAGGCAGACCAATACAGCAATCATATTTCAGGATCATCAAACAATGTAATATAATTCCAAAAATGATCCCAGATTGGTCCCTTATTATGGTTTTTATCAGTCATCCTGATCAGCATGGATTCATATGAGGCAGTCTTTGTCATATAATTGACCCATTCTTTCATTTCTGGGGGTTTAGGTGTTTTCCAATACCTGAGTATTGTTCTAGCAGCCGTAATAACGTGATCTGTACTTGTGATCTGGCTCCTAGTAGACACACTCTCGAAAATATTGGTAACGTCTTACCCAGCCACTTGCTCACGTCTCAAAATTTTTCTCCAAAAGGGCTGAATAAGTGGCCATTCCCAAATGCAGTGTAAAAATGTGTCTATTTCTTCTTGACAATTCTAGCATGAATTACTAGTTAGCAACCCTATCCTGTGTAATCTGGTTCCATTCCTCTTCTTCCGATGTACATCCCAGGTCCTTCTGCCATATTATCTTCAAGCTGTTACAATTTAGTCAGTCTGTAAACTGACTACTGACTGATGGACTGTCCAGTACTAAGGAGTGAGGATGAGATAGCAGTATCTGACAAAGAGGAAGCAGAAATGATGGTAAAGACAGCCGTTCAGGTCCATAGCTCAGGTAACATTCTGGTTTGCTAGAAGGGAGGGAGGATATGGATGATTTGATGTAATGCCCCATTTACCTTAGAGGAGTTAAAAAGAACTATAACAAAGTCCAGAATAACTTCCCCAGGCAAAGATCAGATCTGTTATATCATGTTGAAACATTTCAATGAGGGGGGGATTACATAAGGTCTTGAGTCTATATAACAAAGTGTGGGATGAAGGAAGATTACCAGAATCTTGGAAGGAAGCAATAGTGATCCCTATAAGGAAATCAGGGAAAGATCAAGTCTAACCTACCAGCTATAGACCTACAGCACTTACATCACATATGTGCAAGATTATGGAACGTATGATAGCAGAGAGGAGGATGATAGCTAAGTACCAAAGTGGCTTTAGGAAAGGCAGAGGAGGTGAGGAAAGACCAACAAAGAGTTGTGATAGCAGTATTTTCTGAGGTTGAAAAGCCTATGATATGATATATATGATGTGGAAAGAAGGATCAAGTTGATCAAGTTGATGGGAGTTGGTGGTAGAGTATTTAACTGCATTAAAGACTTGGCAGAGCCATACGAGTGAGAATTGGAGCAGAACTTTCAAACAAACACATAGTAGAGAATTGTTCTGCATTATGATTAATGATGTATTTTCCCCGAGTGCAGCAAGATAGGGGAAGATCTCTTTTTGCAGATGATGGAGCTTTATGGAAAAGAGGAAGAAATATTCAGCATACGGGGGAAAAGAAACAAGAAGCAATTGGTAAGGTTGAGCAATGGGCATATGATTGGGAGTTTTCTGTCGAGAAAACTCAGACGATAGTCTTTACTCGGAAGAGAATACATCCAAATATAACTTTGTAAAATGAGACAGCTGAAAAGAGTGAATGTTTTTCAGCTTTTAAGTATATATTTTGACTCTCAGCTATGGTCACGTCACATCGACAAGGTGATTGAAAAGTGCCAGAAAACAGTAAATGTAATGAGGTGTCTCACTGGGTTGGAATGGGGGGCTGATTGTTCCTCCTTGAAGGCCATGTATGTGGCCTTTATCCGCTGTGTGTTTGACTATGGCAGTGCAGTGTATGGTTCAGCATCAAAGACTCTTGGGGAGGCTGGATATTGTGCAAATGCAAGCCCTTAGAGTATGTAGTGGGACTGTGAAGACCTCTCCGATACCTGCTCTACAGGTAGAAATAGATGAGATGCCATTAGTGATCAGAAGGAAACAGCTGATGGTTAATTATTGGGCTAACCTGCAAGGTCATAAAGAGTCTCATCCTACTTTAGGGAGTATTACAAGAGTGCTGGGAACATTAAGGACTCTGAAATCTAGTTTTGGGTGGATGGGAAACTTGGGAGACTTTGGTATCAACCTTCTATATCCAACCAACCAACCAAATATACACAGATGGGTCTAAGGAGCCAGAGAAGGAACTCACAGGAGCTGCACTTCCAGGGCTATCCTGCAGTGTTCATTTTGCCTAACGGTTCATGCAGTAAATTTATCAAAGTAACAGGATTGACGCTTAGAATATACAGTAGATACTCCGGTCCACACTCCGAAACAGAGGATGGCGGTAATGCACTTAATGCTGGTTGCCAGCCTCCGTTAAAATTCAAGGAGAAGAAGATGACGCTCGCTCGTCAGTGGGCCATTGCAGCACGCCCGGTGTGTTAGCATTAGCGGTGATGATTTTGCTAACGTATAGAAAATTAGAAACTAGAGGAAAATGACTGACTACGCCGAAGAGCAAAGAAACGAGCTGGAGGCTATAGAGTCTATCTACCCAGACTCGTTCACAGGTCAGAATTTGACACATTTAGATAGAAACCTGAAAATCGGTTAGGTGGCTATCGGGCTACCTTTAGCTAACTGGCTAACTAATGTTTAGTTCAGACTAACTCGCCGCACAGCACCAAACTTAAATCGGCACCTAGCTATCTGCTTGGTTAGTTAGTAAAAGGTCTTTGTTTAGAAACGTTATTCAGGCTTAATATTAACACATCAGCTGTTACACTAGCCCCCGATATGTCCCCTTCCCCTGCGTGGAGAAAACGCCACTCCACTAAAAAACCTATCAATTTAATGTTATCTTGCTTTACGGTACATGTGCACACTGTATACAACATGACCGTAGACCTTTTAGCATCGTTAGGAGCAATTCTTGGATTCGGCATACAGCCAATACTCAGCATGAACAGCATTTATTTCAATTAAAGTTCAACTTTTACAGTTGGTTCTCCTGATATTCCCATGAAAATGTTTCACCAATATACAACGTGGAAGGCGAGTGGGAACCTAGAAGTTGCTATTTTATTGAAATGAATTGCTGCTTGCATGCCGAATTTACCAGAGAACCCTAAGGATCATCTAGGGGTTTTAAGTCATCTTCTACATCAGTGGTGCCCAACCCAGTCCTCAAGTGCCCCATTTTCCTGTAGGTTTTAGCTCCAGCGCTACTCGGGCACACCTGAACCAATTAAGGTAGCGCGGAAACGTGAAGCCTCTAATTGGTTCAGGTGTGCCTGAGTAGCGCTGGAGCTACAGTATATTGTGGATGAAGTTAAACCTGTGAGAGCTAGATTGTGTTGCTAAACCATATTTATATGTTTTCCCCCCCCAGTGCTCTCAGATGCGCCCACTAGCTTCACCATCACTGTAACATCAGATGCAGGAGAAAACGATGAAAGTGAGTATATTGTGTGAAATTGCGAAATCATGTGGCAGTTAACACAATTGCCCCCAATGCCCATTTGTTCATGCAGAGATTTGTCAGTGATGTTGAAGTAGCCCGTTGCCGTCCTGCTGATCAAGCAGGCAGTTCCCTCCTTCAGCAAAGAGCTGTGATAAAGTAACCCCTAAAACATGTTGGGTGCGATTAAAGCAATATGACAGATAAACCTCAGGTGGTTTGGATTATGTAGGCTGTATATTCAAACACCCTACAAACAACTAGGGTCAGTGTCTGCGAATTGGAAAATATAGTCTGCTGCGATAGTATTAGCCGTCTGACCTCAACGAAATGTGGGCTGGTGTTCGCCCTAGAGTGGCAGCCTGTTACTTGGCACATGTCGCAAGTTTGCATCCTCTGCTGTTTTCTTACTCCAGCGGTGGAAACGACGCTAAAATTCACCTACGTAGAGAAGTACCCGGATGAGCCCCCCCTGTGGGAGATCTACTCCCAGGAGAACCTGGAGGACGCTGACATGGAGGGCGTCCTCTCCTTACTGGAGCAGCAGGTTTGTCTCTCTGTAGCGTATGTGATTTTCTGTATACCTCTGTCTTCACCTCTCTTTTTAACGTACTCATGCATACTTGTGTGGAATCCGATCAGGTTAAGGGCCTCCCATAGAAAGCCAGCGTAGTAATCAATTGTGCAATAAATATGTAAACAATTAGACTGCATCATATCAGAGGTGGACGATACTGACTGGACCATTTTCAATAAAATACACTATCTAATACAGATCCCATTTTTAATAAAATGACAATATTGGCCCTATATATTAGCAAACCAATACATCAGTCTAACCCGAGGTCTGACCGTGTGCGATGTGTTCAACTTCTTCCACAATGTGTGTATCCGGATGTACTGCAGGCAGAAGAAAACCTGGGCATGGTAATGATTTTCACCCTGGTGACAGCCGTTCAGGAGAAACTGAATGAAATTGTGGACCAGATCAAAAACAGACAAGAAGAAGAGAAACAGCGGAAAGAGAAGGAGGCAGAGGAAGCCGAGAGGGTATGGACAGGGAAAATAACCTCTTGTTGTCTTCCTGGGGTGGCTACTGTATATTAGGGCTGGATGATATGGACAAAAATCTTGATCACAATAATTTGACCCATTTGTCACAATAACGATAAATCTGATAATCAAAAATTTGAGATGTTACTTTCATTTCACTATCATTCTAGATTTTTGAAAGTCCTTTATTTATTTTGAGTCAAGGATTGAATTATCAAATTTTCAATTGTGCTGTGCAGCGACTGTGTTGACTGATAATGTGCACCCGAACTTCCACTCAGTTCTCTGTATGTGTGTGTGTGTGTTGTATTTCTATACTTAGGAGGACCAAATGTCCTCACAGAGATAGAAAGATGAGGGGAAATCCTCCAAAGTGAGGACATTTTGCTGGTCTTCACTTCTACCAGGGGCTTCTTCAGGATTAGGAATTTTACGGGTTAATAGTAGCATTAGGTTTAGGTTAGGCTAAGGGGTAAGGTTAGGGAATGAATGCATGATTATAGTAATATAAATTTGTGTGTGTGTAACAGGTGGCTTTCCAAGGCACAGTGGTCACCATTGAAAACTTCCTGGCATGGAAGGCCACGTTTGAGGTGGATATGGCCGAGCTGAGGAGGAAAAGACAGAAAGAAGAGGAGCAGGCAGGAAAATCCAAACTTACCGGTAAACTCCCGGACTGTGTTGACACTGTTCCCTAATGACAGTCCACCAAAACAAGGCTCTTGTGAAGTTGACTTCTCAAATGTACAAACTGAATGATACTCTTCTCCTGCCAGGTAAACAGCTCTTTGAGACGGACCACAACCTCGACACGTCTGATATTCAGTTCCTTGAAGACGGTAAAGTTCTGTGTGTCTTTTTGTGTGTGTGGAGGTTTGATCTGTTGGAATTATTATCGAGGCCTCTTGTGCGGTTCAAAGAGTGAAAATAAAAACTGAACAAGAGCGAGAATGTCATTTGTGATAGCATTCTGGAAGAGCAACATTCATTTGAAATCTTAATGCTACTTTTTTGTTCTCATTTGAAATGGTCAAATATTGACATGGCATGTTAAATGTTCATATTGCTTTCATTTGTCAATTAATTAATTACACCATTTGCCAGTTAGAATCAATTGTCTGAAGTGGCATGAGTGGACTGATCAAGGCTAGGAGACGTGGCGCTACACCTCAGATTCAATTAGACCAACCAAAGGGCTTTTGCCGTAATCATTTCTGTCGGTTCACACACATTTAGGAACACATGCATCATTTGTAAACCTGATTTTGAAGTAAACCAAAAAATACCAAATCTATTTTACCATTCTTATGCCTACCATGCAGTCGCATAGGATAGTGCTTTGTCAGCTTGAGCACAACAGGGGGCCTATAAGCCAAATTTTCTAATCCAACATGATTGTGATGATTATTAATATCACTTGACTAAATTATAGGGAATAATTTGTACATAAGTGTGCCTGCGTAATAGGAATCTAAATGTTAAGTTATATACCGCCCTGGTTTTGTGGATAAATCCTGACCATTTGTGTAACCTACATTATTCAGATATAAATGTAATTTTAACTGCAAACACGACTAGAGACGATGCCCATTGGAGCCCAGTCTCCCCACAAAGTTAACGATTGGCTCCAACTTCTTGCGCTCATAAACCAACAAACTCAATTGCATCAGCTGATAGACATCGTTTTAAAGACAGCCATATTTTAAAATTTGACCAGAATGCTCCCGTTTTGGTCTTAAACGGAGGCGTTGTTCAGATTTAACACTTGAAGTGCTCTGTGATGCATTTCCAGCACATGTATTATATCACTCTCTGATCATAATAATCATGCACTTGCACTGTGCTTATGCCTCATGAGCACCACTTTAGGTAAAGTGTTAACGATTTCTTTATCGTAATAATACCCTTAAGAGTCTCATCCTCATTATCAATAGCTTATATTGTGGCCAATTTAATAATAAATAATAAATTGTTCAGACTGGATTGATTTGAAAATGATTTTGTCTCAAGCTCTGGTTTATTCTAATAGAAACTTGCTTTCCCCTCTGTAGCTGGAAACAACGTTGAAGTGGACGAGTCACTATTCCAGGACATAGATGACCTGGACCTGGATGAGGATGACCCAGACTTTGACCCTCTAGAGATGGGCAGTGATGAGGACTAAACCAGGACTGCTGAGTACCGGACGATACCTGTTCGTCTCTGGATTGAATATGACGATCCGGGCAGTCGCCTCCAAGAAAAATCAACTGGCGCTTTTTTTTTTTTTTTTTTTTTCTGAAGACTCTAAACAGTGGCTGGGTGTGAATCTTTACAAAACCAGTCTAAGGGAATGTATATGTCCATGATTATTCATTTCTACCCCGAAGCAATTAAATCAGACAGATTTACATTCAACTTGGCTCTGTTACTGATTTGATGTGCTGCTGGACATAAACGGCCACCAGAGGGCAGCAGTAAATTATCATAACCAACATTATGCCATACTGCACTGGATGTTCAATATTTATTATATGCAGCTACTAATAGTAATGTTTTCTTATTTGATTACTAATCTTTAACTATAATGAGTTATTTTTTTTAGATTTGATCACTGCAGTTCTACATGCTAAATTGGTTCACTTTAAGACTATCTGCCTTGGCCTTCCAATTACTGTACAAATTCTGTGTGCCATTATATCATTCCGAAACCACCAGAATGTATTCCAGATGGATATATCAAAGCAATTTTTACTGTTTTGTATAACAGACACATAATATAACTTGTTAATAAATTTAACATTTAAAAACAAAACATTCAGTTTACATACAATTATAGATTACATTTCTAATGATAGTCCATCTTTACAAAATTCTGCATTAAGGAACAGTGCACTTTGTCTAAAATGCATTATACTTAAAATTTTGGCTGATTTCCCCAGGTTTCATTTTAACCATAGCTCTGATTTACATGATCATTTCTATAGACTCCTATATAATTAGTAGCCATAGTGGTTCAGTTGAGAGCATTAAAGAGTTTAGTGTGTAGTGAAGCTGTAACCATTAATATCATCAATTTTTGTCCTCATGAGACTGATGACTGATGACAATGTCTTTGATGTCCCAGACAAAAGACAGAGGGAAGTCCTTCATCTCCTTCTGGAAGATCTGGTCAAACTTCTCATTCTGAGCAACAGTGAAATGGTTCTTCCAGTCACCGATGGTGCCTAGTAGTCATGGCAGAAGAGAAGTTAACAAAATAACCACCCTCAGATACTCTTACAATGTTGTATATCATCAATCTGATGTTCATTGCATTCCAGGAGTAACTTTGCGATGAAGTGTTGTAATTTACTTTTTTAGTGTAGCCACTTTCCCTCAATCTGCCTCATCTACTCATTTCCTACATTTCCCAGAATACCTTTTGACAACACCCAGCGATGAGGCATGAACTTGTTGCTTTCAATCAAAGGTGGGCAAATATGCATATAAATATAGCTAGCTAGCCAACTACTTACTGAACACGTGGTGGCCACACCCCTTACTCAAAACAACGTGTTGTGACTGCATCTATTGAGGCTACTGTTAGAGAAATGTGTATCTGCCTCTTCTACGATGGATTTTTTCCCTTTATGATGAATGTCGTTCTAGAAAGAAGCCCTTGATATTACATTCTGAGGAGCTGACACTAAAACCTGATGTTTACAATTGATGTTTTAGATCGCAGGAAAAAAATTCTGCTAAACTCTCTAGCTGCGCTGGAAATATCTTGTTGTGATGTTTATGTCTGGACACTTATCCGTGGTGGAATACACCACCAAACAACAAAATGGACAACATGTACATTGCTAGTAGCTGTTTTTTAACAGGGTTAAAGTATTTTAGGATTTTTCCTTTAACCCAAATGGCCGTATCCTTGATGCATACATTTGATACGCAGCAAACATTTTGATACGATGGGCTGCACCAACATTGAAAACCTGTGTAAACATAGCAGCAAAATGGAAGTTGAGAAAACGTCCGTAGTCACCCATAGCTGCTACCTGCATCGTTTTGTGAAATCGGGACCTAAATATCTTTCTTGGTTTCCAAAGCTGTTTTAATGAATTTTTACTTTGCCATAATTTCATATTGCAAACATTTGGTGCTGACTTGAAGTCAGCTGAACCTGGCTACCTGCTGCAGGTTGGCATCTGTCAAATGCTTGCTGGGCAGTAGTGTTATTTATTAATTATTATTTATGACACTGAGCAAAACAAAACTAGCAATGCTAGTTGATGCTGGACACTGAACTAGTACTTTAAAGATGACCAGTGGTGTTAATTTATTAAGGGTTCAAGCCAGTAGGACAGAACCCCTAATGGAGTCCCAAAGTGCACCAGACATGTTGAAATTCTTGGGGAAGCTTATGAAGATAGCATGAAAGAAACACATTACTCCTAGATCATGGTGCAGGAGGGATTTTCATTCACAAAGAGAAATATTTGGTAGATATCAGTCAGTTTTGGCCTATTTTCCTCCATAACATAGAAGGGAAGATTTTCTTTAGTAGCACAGAGCTGGAAATAGCAAAAAGCTGGAATACCAGGCTTTTCTGTCTGGAGATAGGCATCATGGCAGGGTGCACAATTCTCTCTCTAGTTCTCACCATGGCAATGGAGGTCATCATTAGGGCATCAAAAAGAGTGGTAGGTGGGGAAAGACTGCAGAGAGGGCTGTACCTCCTGCACATTAGGGCGTAAATAAATTTGAAATTGAAAGTTAAACCAAGCAAGTCTAGAAGCATCTCCATTGTCAAGGGGGAACTGGCAAGGAAAAGATTTTACATAAATGAACAAGCAGTGTTAGAGAAGCCTGTCAAAAGATTGGGAAGGTGGTATGATATGACCCAAAATGACAAGGGGCAGGTTCAGAAGATAAGGCAGGATGTAGTTTGAGACATTGATGGCATGGAGAGGTCAGGACTACCAGGCAAGTTAAAGCCTGCAATTTGGTCTGTTGCCTCGGCTTATGTGGCCCTTGACAGTATATGAAATAGCTTTTTAATACCTTTTACCTTTTAGTTTAGAAGTTATAGATGCGAGTTAACTCGTATGTTAGGAAATGGCTTAGAGTCACATGATGTCTTATCATTGTAGCTCTGTATGGCAAAGGGATCTTAGAATTGCCTATATCTAACCTAACAGAGGAATTTCAATGTACAAATGTAAAGCTGACAGAATTTAAAGACCTAGGACTGCAGTGCCTATGGTATCATCGGGTTAAAATGGAATCCAAAAGAAGCAATTAAGCAGGTACAGTCAGCACTCAAGCATAGGGATATCATAGGGCAGGTGCATCTAAGGCAGGGAGGATTAGGGCTAGGCTAAGGTCAACCCTTATGGAGTAAAGCAACTACATCAGGGAAAAGAAAGATGGTTGTGGACCAAATTAAGCAGCAGGAGGAAGCAGCAAGGTGTGCTGAGGCTGTGAAGGCAGTCAAGAGAGCCAACCTAGACCGACTGGGACTGACTCCAGTGGGACACGGGCAGTGGTTCCGGTGGTAGGCTTATGAGGGAACCCGCTGACTATTCACCGACAAGGATGTGGAGACAGTGATGCTGGAGTAATTTGTTGTTGGCCTCCTCTCCTGTATGGCCATCTGGGTCCAGTGCCAATGACCTGCCAGTCTGGGCACTGCCATCACCCTGGAGGAAGACCACCTGGCCACCTATGCCCGGGAACCGGTGGAGGTTGCCTTCCCATGTCCATCCCCAGGACAACCATGGGATATGGCCGAAATTGGGATAAATGGTTGGACCCTCTGTTACTTGCAATGCGGGAGGTACCACAGGCCTCCATGGGATTTTCTCCCTTTGAGCTCCTCTTTGGGTCCTTTGGGTCCTATCACAAGGAAAAATTAAATTCAATATGCTACGGACCTGCAAGCAAAATTCCACATGCTGGCTGTCACGTGAGCTATTTGCTCCAGGCCCAGGATTGTCAGTGTTGGCTGTATGACAGAGGGGTACAGCTGAGACAATTTTCACCGAGAGGTAAGGTTCTTAAATTGCTCGCCAGCTGGCAAGGGCAGGTGAAACCACATGGTAATTCTTTTCAGCCTTACGCCACATGCAGTTCACTCACTCTGTTGCAAGAGTGGGGAAGCTCTGACCACTGCAGTATTTTTCTTGGCATCCTAACTAGACCTTTTCAACAGGTTTGACAATGGCTCGGTCGACCCCCCCTTCAACTCTCTGAGCCACACGCCCCCTCTGCTGCTGCCTCCCCTCCACCCCCATGGACAGCCCAGTTGCACCCACTTCCCCCTCCCTACCTGGACTGGCTTTCACTACCAACCAGGTGAAGAGAGAGCTGAAGAGACTTCACCAGGGCAAAGTGGCAGGCCCCGACGGCATCAGCCCGAGGGTGCTCAGGGTCTGTGCTGACCAACTGTGTGGAATACTCCAGCACCTGTTCAACCTGAACCTGACCCTGGAAAAGGTCCCTGTACTGTGGAAGACATCCTACCTGTTCCCGATGCCCAAGAAGTCTCCACAGTCCTAATACATGACTACAGACCAGTAGCACCAACATCCCACATTATGATGACCATGGAAAGGCCAGACCAAAACAATGTCACCAAAACAAAAGGAGATGGTGGTGGACTTCAGACGGACTAAGGCACAGTCGACCCCGGTCTCCATCCAGGGGACGGATGTGGAGACGGTTGGGTCC
>OOFE01001368.1:7657-45890 GCA_900323365.1 Monocentris japonica | reverse complement strand
GCTGTGATCCTCCTCCCTTTACTACCTGATTAATAGTCTTGAGCCAGGAGCTATTGTTTTTTTCTAGATGGGGAGGTAAACTTTGAGAGTGTACACTGCTGCAGCATTCTACCCATGGACACACACTACAGCCACTCTGTCAATGCCAGGATTGTCTTGCATTACAGATAACTGAGCTGTTTAGTATATCCAAACCAACACTAGGAAAACCTAAGTCAATACACCTTGTAGACCCTTGCCACCCTTAAGTATAAGGGCATACTTTGAGTCCATGGGTACAGTGTGTTTAAGCTGAACACTAAAAACAGTATCTTGAAGTCAGCTTTTATGCATGAAGGTCTGGGGCCTCTCTGAACAGTGTTCTTGACTGCATATTTCAGGCAAATCCCTGTGGGAGCTGGTGGTGGAGCAGTTTGAGGACCTTCTGGTCAGGATCCTGCTGCTAGCTGCCTGCGTCTCCTTTGTAAGTACGCCCCAGCTATTGAAAATGACACCGGTGCTGTTATTTACTGTGTATTGCAGAGTATCTGTTCTAAATTTGACCATGGCCATGAAATTCCCACCTAATAGATGTCACTGTTACCTTTTCAGCTAGCATTATTCCCCTGTCAGAATGTCTCACGACTTGTTTTTAGGTCCCTTTTCATGTGGAAACTTGAATATTGTAGGCCGTTTCTCCCCACCCAGTGTTGATATGCTTTCAGTGGGGGTAACAAGCAGAGTGCTTCAGCAAAACTGGAAAACTCCCTAAGCCACAATGCCTCAAATGGTGACCCTGGTTATAGCCTGAGGGTGGTGAAGGTCGGAGAGGGGTGGAGTGGGGAATCCTGACTACATAATAACTTTTTTCCATCTATTACAGTAAGTCCCTGGTGCGCCGGGATGGAATTGCTGTGCTATTTCTGAGAGTAGGAAAATCACTCTAAAAATGTATATGACACAATATATCTTCTCGAACTGTTCTTGTGTTGTTCCTACTTTTCCAAGTGTGAAGCCTAGAGTCCAGGCGTGGGCTGCAACTGCAGGAGTTTGGAGTGTGGGCTTACTTTTCCTTGTGTAAATCTGCCTTACTTGTATTTTAAATGTGTTGTTTATAGTGGAACAAGGCCCCTGTTCCACTGCTGCACAGCTCCTAATGCTTTACACTATGGTAGTTACCTAGAATGGTCGTACTATTCAGCTCGGTAACTAAAGTGCAATCCCCCATGATTTGATCCGATTTTCTGTATTCTGAACGCATGACGCACCAAAACAGCTTTCTGTGTCTTCAAAGGGCCCTCAGACCTTTATGCACTAAACTCCCACACACCTCTATGACCTTCACCTGTGGCCCTGTAGTCTTTCATACATGTATTAGCTCCCCATGCCCAGTAGATCCAGGGAGAGGCGAGAGTTATGTGAACTGTAATGAGAATTAAACCTTGCAACTCATTTGTGTGTCTTTTTTGAATATATTCAAAGCCAGATATTTGACTCACCTGCCGTCTTTGCATAGCATAAGAGTGAAGCTTACAACCCGGCATCACAGGCCAGGTTAGGATGCTGGAAAAATACATACACAGCACTGGCCAAAAGTACACTAGATATTTTTAATATAAATTTGGTCTTAGATGTTTTCTGCATTAGTCTTTTACATTACTGCTCCTTATTTTTAGAAACTTTTTATTTCATTATTTTTGAAAGCACCTTCGCTTTACAGATTTTTTTTTTTTTTTTTTTTTGCACAGTACTGTACACATCATTCCTTGTTAACTTATGGGCGAAGTGACAGCAAAAAGGGGGAGATTTAATGCACTTGGTGAGCTCAGTAAGCTTTGCCTCAAGTAACTGAATCATCTTGTCCATTCTGTTTATAATTCTTCTTTTTGCACTTTGATGAAGCAGTCAGCAGCTGGCCAGCTAGCTCTCAGTGAGGGGTTAAGGGTGCAGAGCCACACACAAGCCACGCTGGCCACCTGAAACAATCAATACACTTCCTCCCTTTGATTTCAAGGAAAAGGGAAGGCTGGGCTTTAAATTTTTCCATGTTATTATATGAGGTTTAGTTAGGTTGCACAGGAAGGGAGTTAAAAAGTCAAGTGACCATTGAATTGGATCTCATGCCGCTCTTGTTCACTGTACATTTTCAATAAATGGATCATTTTGTCAGTGATTCTCCTTTTGACTCTGATACAAATTAATGTTTTTTCCTTTTTGTTGAACACCAATGTTTTAAGGCTCTGGAGACATTCAGATATAATGGGCCATCTGTTGGCCCGTGTCTGTGTTCAGTTATGCATGTGGAGTGTGAAGAGTGAAATGTTGCAAGCCACAAAGCGGTTTGTTTTGGTGTTTAAGAATCCATTGTGGAATTTGAGCTTCATTTTAGTGTCTGGTTTAACAGTGGATTTCTAAGCTATAGTGTGAAGCCATTAGTAGTATTTTCTGCTTATGACTGTAGATTAGTAAATGCAAGCACTCCCTTAGAAAGTTTCAGATCCCAGTATAAATCTCAGTCATCTCTCCATTGGAACTCCTATTCACTGGCAAAGTATGAGAATTAACATTCAAATCCCTCTTTGAATGTGCGTTGATTGTGTGAAGTGTTTTTTTTTTTGTTTTTTTTTTAAACTGGCTCCACTCAGAGGACAGCCATTGTTGCCCTCTAATCTTGGCACAGTCAGAAAGGAGATTTACCATCCCAAATCACGGTGAATGATGAGGTATCGACCAGGCTCAAGCCGCTGTGACGCACACTCTGGTGCTCAATACTCTGTGTGGAGAATCTACTTTTCTATGAGCTGATGAAGCTCTGCACTGTTGCAAGCAATGATGTGTTTCCCTTTTCTTTCTTTTTTTTTTGTTCTCTTGTTCTCCCTCTCAGTAGTTTCAATACCTGCTATGGACAAAATAATGGAAACATCAGCATAAATTCGCTCCTACGGTTCTGTCCAAGATCATGTACAATATCTTCTGAAATAACTGGAAATTGAAACTTTCAGTCTTCGCATGTCTGTTTTATTTAACGGCACATGCTCAAACAATAAAAACACATAAAAAATATTTTATGGCTTCAAAATTGAAAAGTGGCTATGGTCATGATGAAAAGGTGCCTAGCCATTGCGTCCAAACAACAAACAAATTGAGTTCAAGTACATTTTAAGTTGTATGAGGTCAATTTTGGTCACACACATGTTACATAAAATAACTTTGTGACCCATTAACATTGTCACAGCATTGATATCTCCCTTTAAGATTGCCCTAAATGCTGCCTCTTCCATCTCAATGCAATTGGGGCTGTACGAAAATGTGGTGCAGAGTGGAATAAACTCGAACTGACTTTATATCCAGGGGCTAAGCTACTGCACCAACCAAAACCTTTGTCCTTCCTCAACAAGTCTTTGAGCAGAAAGACTCTTTCAAATTTGTTTCCCCACAAAACTGCGTAGAGCATTTGGCCAGGAGCAGCCACTGCTAAAAATACCTTATACAACTTGAGACATTGGTGGTAGAGGAAAGGAGTTTAGATGATACACAGTTTGAGTACCTGAACATTTAGTCTGTGATGTTGTCATCCATGTATTTCACATTACCAAACATCCATTTTTGCATTTGGGATTTGCAAATCTCACAGATCTGCATCACACTTCAGATATCAACCGCCTGCTAATGTTGATGGGTCACAAACTTTACAGTTATTGTATGTAACGTGTTTTAACATAAGGGTAGATGAAGGTCAATAATCAGTAGTTTTCATGAAAAAATGAAACCCTTTTTAGAAAAAGCGACACAGGGCATCCGTTAAACACTTAATTTCACTTGCATGGCCTGACTGTATGACTATGCCGTTCAAACCATGCCTCATGCCTCGTGTTCGGGTACATAGTCATCCTGAAAGACACTGCACCACAGGAAGAAGTTGATCACTCAAAATCCTTATATAAATAGTGACTTGAGTGTGATTTTCCTACCCATGTAAGAGCTAAGGAGTTATTGGACCTAAACTGCACCAAGAACAGATTGGACCCACCAACTGTTGTGGGACTTGATGGTGGTGTTTCCATTATTTTGTCCTTTGCCCCACCTACAACAACAACAACAACAACTACTACTACTACTACTACTACTATTGAAAGTATTTTTTACCAATACACATCCCTTGTGCCATAATCCAGGGTGAGCGTTCATACAGACATAACAGTGGCAATGTTTTAAATGAGTCCATTCAGTGTAATCTTCTAGAATCCCGATGATTTTGTTTCCCCTTCCTGCATGAGAGTTATTTTAGTTTATTTCCCTTGTCATCTTTGGCATCTTCTTGGCATTCTACCATTTTCCACCATGTTATGTCATTTGTTTTTTTTAATCTCACCTGCACATATTAGCAATTTGGCATCTCTTCTGTCTGTGTTACCATAATGTTTATATCAACTAAACCTATTGACTGGAAAGAGAGTGGGTAACTTCATTTTGAATACACAGCCACTGGCAGATACAGTCTATACTAGCTTTTCCTGCTGGATGAGAGAAATGTTGGCTTTTCTTGCTATTTGACTTTCTAACTGTGTTGTATCTTGACCCTGTTGTCATTTTCAGTCAGAAGTGGCTTTTGTTTCCTGACAGCATCTATATTTACTGCAGAGGAATGGATCTGGGCCCTCTGGCCATTTCCCATGGCTACGGCCTGTCTGCTGTGAACAGATCAGACTGAGAGGATATTCCCACAGTTCACCACCTAATATTGGCTGGGGAGGTCATGGGGTTACCGCACCCACACCCGTTACACACTAACCCTGGGACTAACCTTTGCCTGTCAAAATACCTGAGTGGCATTTCATTTTAGTAGAGCATTTTCACTTTTTTTCTCCCATCCAGTTTCAAAGCAAGCTCCCCCCATGAAAGTATGTAACTGAATTACTATGTGACTGAAGGAGACATAATATAGTGTGTGTGTGTGTGTGTGTGTGTGTGTGTGTGTGTGTGTTTGTGTTTGTGTTATGTGTTTTTCTCAGGTATACAACTGTGAACTAGAGGAGGTTCCAGAATTCCGGGGGCTGACTGATTTCTGCAGCACCTTCAAACTGCAGCGAGGGAAGACGGAAGATGAGGAAGACGATCCCTCAGTGGTGGGAGAGTTCAAGGTGAACTAATTTTGAGGAATTGTCATACAGTGTTGCATTGCACCTCAAACAATGTTGAGGGCAACAGCCGCCAATGTACAGCTACTATTCCCAGCCTTTGTCTGCCCTCTCGTGGTAATTTTATGAACTTCAGTCAAAATCAGAACGATTTTATTTGCCAAGTGCAATAAATGTACAGGAAATTGTCTTGGTGACGTTGACTCAGGGACACTTCAACAACTCAAGTAGTGACATACATATTACATATAATATATATGTGTAGTCGACTGTATATAGTCTAGAGGAGGGGAGAGAGTCCAAATTGCCTTCTATCTTTGAGGAAGCCAGTTGGGATGGGATAGTTTGCCGTGCAGCAGTTCTGGAGCTGAAGTCAACAACTTTCATCTGGTCTCATATGCTTGCACAGCTGGCCTTACCGAATTTAAATCGGATAATAGTTACATTCTTACTGCAGTGGTGTGGACAGGACTGGCTTCCTTTAATCTCTGTATGTTGCCCCCCCCCCCAAAAAAAAGTCAGAATTACCTAGGATTGAAAATGAGTGGAATCCACCTTTAACATTTGAGTAAAAGTAATTGAGTATTTTCTCCTCATGTGTTTGGCAGCAGACCAACTGCTCATATTTAGGGAGTTCATTTCTCAGGTTGTAGTGGTTAAAGTCACCCAGAATGAAGGTTGCAGAGGCATATCTGGTTTCCAATTCTGTAATCTGTCCGGTTTATTAATAAGCATTCTGATTCACCTTCTTTTGCCTGGGATGGGATATGGATGGGAAAAGCTGCTTTTAATCTAAAACTACTCGCTCTAAAGAAGAATGTGAAGAGATGTTGTATGACTAATGGCACTAACCTGTGACCTTTTTTGTTGTATACAGGGCTCATTCAGGATTTATTCTCTGTCTGATGATCCAGGGGTGCCCCTTCCACCCCGCCAGTTCAGAGAGCTTCCTGAGAGCAGGCCTCAGGAATGTCTGGTCAGAATTTATGTGGTGCGCTGTATTGACCTGCAGCCTAAAGATAACAATGGCATGGTGAGTCCAAATCTCACAAATCACCTAGTCTTCATGAGATTTGTCACGTTTCCAAAAGATAAGAAGCTAAGATGCTTTCAATAACTTCTTCTCTGTGTTCCCATTTCAGTGTGACCCATACATTAAGATTAGTTTAGGAAGGAAAACAGTGGACGACAGAGATAACTACAAACCAAACACCCTCAATCCAGAACTTGGGAGGTGAGACACCTCATCATTTTTGGATTAATTTGTATGTGCATGTGCTTTAGTTTTTTTCTCTATCTCAGTTGCATTATTGAGTCTATTTTTAAGTTTGTGTGGGCAAATAAGGCAACACAAAATAGATCTTATGATGTCTTCCCTTTTTGTTCAGGATGTTTGAGCTGTCCTGCTTCCTGCCTCAAGACAAGGACCTGAAGATTGCTGTGTATGACTATGACTTACTGAGCAGAGATGAAAAAGTGGGCGAGACAGTCATCGATTTGGAGAACAGGCTCCTTTCTCATTTCAGCCCCTACTGTGGCCTTCCACAGACATATTGCATGTGAGTATCTACTCTGTGTCTATTTGTATGTGCGTAGTGTGACTGCAGATGCCAGATCTATGTTAACATATACCACAAAGCAGGCTAGAATATCCTGTGGTCAAGGTAAAATGAAAATTTCAAAGGTATCATTTTCTTCCAGCTCAGGGACCAATCAGTGGAGAGACCAGCTGAAGCCTTCTCAGATCCTCCAGAACCTGGCCAGGCTGAGAGGCATCCCTCCTCCACGCATAGAGGGAGACGGCAGCTCACTGTCCTTCTCAGGAAAACAATACAGCCTGCAAGACTTTGGTACTGTCTTCTCTAATGTACTCAGTTATCTTGATTTTATGAGTTTGCCATGTAGGACTTAAAATGATTACTTATCAGTGTGTTAGACTTGGATTTTGGAAGGTGAATCTGTATCTATAAATGTGACAGTTAAAAAGAGAGAGGCGCTATCTTGCATAGCATAATATCTTTTCATCCTTGTCTTTTTGTGTTTGATCTGCTGTGCTCTGTGCAGAGGCTAACACCGTTATCCACCAGCATCTGGGCCCAGCCAGAGAGAGGCTAGCCCTGCATGTCCTCAGAACCCAGGGCTTGGTACCAGAGCATGTGGAGACCAGGACCCTGTACAGCTCCTACCAGCCAACCCTATCCCAGGTTAAACACACAGTAGTTAAACTGGATTAATTTTGTAGTAGAAGTAGTAGAGTTACAAGAAGTAGAGTTATGTGTGTACAACTCTGTGCAGTTAACATATGAATGACACTGCATGATATTTATGAAAATAGAATTATTTTTTTCCCAAATGTAGGGACGAATTCAAATGTGGGTGGACATTTTCCCTAAGAGCCTGGGCTTGCCAGGACCTCCGTGTGACATCACTCCACGCAAAGCCAAGAAGTAAGAAACCAATGACAAAATAATGATAAAATTTTAATATGATGTATGGAAGGATGAAATCTAATGGTATATTTGAAACAGGTACTACTTGCGGGCCATCATTTGGAACACAACTGACGTCATTCTGGACGAAACAAGCATCACTGGAGAAAACATGAGTGACATCTATGTCAAAGGGTACATTGCCTTGCCTATCACTTACCAACTAGAGTAAACAGAACGCAAGCCTGTGCTATTTCCTTTGTCCTCTGTTTGTTAAATTGTTGATTGTTGATATTGGCAATATTTATTTACACACTTACTTTATTTTACATCTGTTCAACTATTCTACTCATTCACACACAGCTAGATTGAATTCAAAATGCCTGTACCATGTTTTCCAGATGGATGCCAGGCATGGAGGAGGACAAGCAGAAGACTGATGTCCACTATAGATCCCTGGACGGCGATGGAAATTTCAACTGGAGGTTCATCTTTGGGTTTGACTACCTTCCTGCAGAACAGCTGTGTCTTGTCTCCAGGAAAGTGAGTGTGATAGTGGAGTGGGAACACAGCATCAAGTGATTCTTGTTTAACACTGTAAAATGTTTGTGATAGTGGTGTCATGGCAACATAGGATCTAAAGGAAGTTTCTTTCTTTTTACAGGAACACTTTTGGAATCTGGACAAAACAGAATTCAGGATACCCCCTAAGTTGATCATCCAGATATGGGACAATGACAAATTTTCCCTGGATGACTACTTAGGTGAGATGGCACTGCTCTTAACCCCAATTTATGGCATGAAGCAGACAAAGGGAAATCCTTGAAGTCTTTCAGATTTAGGACTTTCAGGTTTACTATAATATAAGCATTGTATCTGAGTAAAGCTGAAATACAAATATTTATCATCTATCCATGTCTCTGACACAGGCTCAGTTGAACTGGACCTATACAATCTGATTCCCCCTGCTAAGAGTCCAGAAAAGTGCAGCCTGAAGATGTTACCAGGAATGGCAGGCTCGTCCCTCTCCAAAGCACCGCTACCCAACTCCCTCTTTGCCCAGAAGTCTGTACGAGGCTGGTGGCCGTGCATGATTGAGCAGGATGGGAAATCTGTGCTCGGTGTACGTTTAAATCCACAACACGGTCTGGTAAGGTTATTTTCCAGTTTCCAGTTTCTATTTGTGATAGTGTTTCAATATTTCACAGGGAAAAGTAGAGATGACCTTGGAAATAGTGGAGGAGAAGGAGATGGAGGAGAAACCTGCTGGGAAAGGCAGAGATGAGCCCAACATGAATCCCAAACTGGACCTACCCAAGTAAGAAAATGTGCCTCCTTAAAACAATAAAATCTTGTTTTATTGTTACAAAATAAATTTCTGTAGGCCTATGAATTGATTTGCATTCGTATATGTGCACATTTTCCCTCATTGTTGTTTGTTTCTGTTCAACAGTCGCCCTGACACGTCCTTCTTCTGGTTCACGAGTCCTTGCAAGACCATGAAATTCATAGTATGGCGCAGATTCAAATGGATTTTCATTGGCGTGATTGTCCTCCTGCTGGTGCTCTTGTTCCTTGGGATCCTGTTCTACTCTCTTCCTGTATGATTACTCATTATGCTAATATTTCCTGCACATTTATGCCTTTTGATTATCTACTGACTATACTGACTATTTCCTGATCTACTGTAAATCAGTTTTACCTGTGTCCCTGCATCGCACATACTATACAGTACTTTGTAGTCTGTGAAAATTGTAATGTCCAGTCACTGCCCTTCTTTTAGTGATGCTTAGTGGTTCTAATGTCATTCAGTAACTTTTAAATTCAATCTTGTGTCCCCAGAATTACATCTCAATGAAGATTGTGAAGCCATTCTCATAAGGAGTGCTGCAGAGAAGCTGTCTGCTTTCCTGCTGCAGGAACCACACAAGTCCTCTTCATTATACACTGTTCCCTGGAAATATGCAATTATATATTGTGCTGACTTTGCCCTCCATAGCAGACTGTTTCTATTCAGGATTTTCCCTTCACATAATCAGTTCAGTTTCTTTTTATTTTTTGCACTATCTGTATCACTTGTCCTACAGTATTTTACAGCTTGTAGCCAATAATTTTTCTGACATCCACTTTTAGAAACATTCTAAAATGTCAAGAATCATTGCAATTTTAATAAACTTTGTAATAATCTATTTGTTCCCTTTTTTGTATTAATTTGCACATTGGTGAATCCCATCCAAACCCTGGTAAGCTAATTTAGCAGTAGCAGCTGTTCTTTCTGGTTGCTTACATTTTTCAATGAATATTCCGAATGAACATGGTTTTGTCTTTAGTAAAATCAGCATGTGGTAGTTATTACAAAAACAACAACACTCCGTTATTTGCCTTCATTTGTATTAAGGTGCAATGCCCCGCTGCAAAATAGACCAATTGGTCGGCTCTCTGGAAGAGTTGCACGACAGTAAATTCCTTTTTGATCCAGTTGCTAAGATACATCTATATAATCCCGCCTCTTTTCCCAAAGAGAATCTTATGATTGGTCCTAGTTTTCCTGCCGTCAAGGTGTTGCAATAGCAACGAATTGGAAGAGAAACAATACCGAACGATGACATTTGGAGTGATGTCTTGTCTGAAGACAGTTCAGTTTATCTAAAAATAGATCACAATGCAATACATGTAACTTAGGTTTTACACAAAGAGGAGCATACTTGTAAGTTGTATCGATCTTTTAATGGAGAGAGTACTGCTAGCTTAATCAGCTTGAATTAGTACTATGTGTGAACATCTAAGCTAGCGAGTTAACTCACATTAGCTAACGTTGACATTTGCAGCCAATCAAAGATAACTTAAGCAACTAACTAATGTTATATTTTTCCTGCACGATTTGTTCGTAGCAAATTATTTAGCTGGTAAAATAGTCAAATAGTTCGTCGCTGCTAGCAGACTACCTGTTTTTACCGTGACGGTAACGTTAGAAATAAAGGTATAGGCTGGTTAAGGTTAGTTAGCTAGGTGATATTAACTGTGAGCAGCCTGCAAGCAGCAGCCTTTCCCCCTGTAGAGCTATTTTGCTTGGTGATGTACGCGCTGAACGTGTGCTTATTTGTCCAAAATGACTGCCAGACACTCGAGAAGAAGCTGAAATTGGAGGCTGACGTCATTTTATCTGACAGCTCTGTGGCCACGACTTCTAACATGTGAAAGTGAACCAAGCAAAGTCCAGAGACACCTATACCTTGGCTGTCCCATTCAAGGTCTGTTTGTAAGCTTCTATCTAAACCCAGATGTAAACAAAGCTTTGTAGTTGTACCCGACTTTGTTTGAAATGCAGTGACAGTGGGGAAAGGGCCAATTTATAATGCATAAATAATTAGGCTTCTACTGAATTATTGTAGCTTCAAACTGCTTTTTGCTACAAGACCTTCATGTTAACTTGTTATGACACATACATTTTTTTTTTTAACTTTCTTAACCAGGCTTTGTTAATTCCTCTGCTCTGACCTGTCAAATATGGATAAAGTGATGGATTCTCAAAGAAGGTACAGCAGCCTAATGACCATTGGTATTTTGTGTACCCAAGCTTATTGTTCACAGTTGGAAGTGTGAGTGCCTGTATGCCAGACGTGCATGAGTTGTCCAAATTTAACAAGGCAGAGGGTTGGATTAATTTACCTTACCTACTTACTCACACTTTGCTTACCTTTCCTATGCCTAATAAGGGTTATGCACATATATTTTAACAAGGTGGATG
Organism: Monocentris japonica; assembly: GCA_900323365.1. NCBI lineage: Eukaryota > Metazoa > Chordata > Actinopteri > Trachichthyiformes > Monocentridae > Monocentris > Monocentris japonica. Next base: position 34,596 of record OOFE01001368.1, on the reverse strand, counting down.
TAATTTGCACTCTGTGTGACAATGGGGAAAATTAAATGAGCACACATAAGATACAGTGTCTAATATTTGACTGTGAAACAAAGAATAAGATGTATGTTCTGCCTGCTAATGAGGGCACCTCACAATTTTTTCTGTTGCTGTTCTACGGCAGTGTGACTGCTGAAGTCAAGCCAGAAGGTGCCAAGAATGCTATTTCAAAAACAAACCTTTCAGATGGAAAAGATGACCTTTTTTATGGACCCCAAAATCTTGAAATGAACAAAGATTGTGTAATGATGGAGAACACAGAAGATGACCAAGCATCTCAGGATTTCATGGAATGTGTGACTGCAAGTACACTGGACGAGTCTGTCCTTGTTGACAGCAGAAATATTGCAGTTGAGACACACTATTCCAGTGGTCAGAAATCTAAGAGGCCCAACTCACCTGATCCCCAGCCTGTCCAAACAACCTGTGTAGCTGCACACACCAATCCCAAACTCACCCTCTGTCTCAGTAATAGTCCCAAGAAGGCTGTGAGTACACCCAATGATGTGGAGATACTGAGTCCTGACAGTCCCATCTGTAAACCACAGTTCATCATTAACTCTGTGGACCCCGATGGGAATGCTTTTGCAGAGCACTCTGGCTTTGCAATGGTTCCAGTAATGGAATCTACGCAGGTTGTCAAAGACTCTGATTCTGGAGGTTCGGCCCAAGACAGATTCCAGCCTGTTGCCATGGGAGCAGAGGATGCTGAGAAAGCAGAGTGCAGTAGATCATCTGATATAAATCAGGACTTTGCTGGAAGCCAGACAGGGGCCACTTTAGGAAGGTACCTGTGAAGCTAACAAATATTCCTAACATATTCATTTAATGCCACTATTTGATTGGTGTATCATCTTCCCTGTTGTGTTCAAGCTCCACCATGCACTCCATATCCATCAATGTTGGTGTGCTATACTGAGCTGTCCTGCTCTTGTCCCGTACAGTGTCCAATTCTTATTGGATGACATGGACAGAAGATGGTTGGGGACACCCATTGATGAGCTGAACAGAATGCCCCAGTGGGCCCCTCCTCTGTCTCACATGAAGGTAGTGCCTAACCACACTGTCACAATCAGGGTAAGGCCAATAGCCATTTATTCTGTTTGTGTTCCTTGTTATTATGTGTTATGATGTGGCCGTTGTTACCAGAAATAGAAGATGCAGATGTCAGAGACTGGAGGGTATTTGGGCTGGCTGGGGTTTGGGGGTGGGACTGTAATGTTCTTCTTAAAAGAAAAAATGAGACAGGGAAAAGTCAGTGGGAGAGAGAATGTAGGCTATGTGGTAGCTGACTTCTTTGTCTGTTTAGATATAGATGGAGAGAGTGAGGAAAAGGGAAACAGAGCTGGGCAGAGTGAAGTCATCCTCCTTCCCCTTAGGGCCTCTTGTCAGTAAAGCTCCTATCAGACTATGTCCTCCAGCGCAAGTCCTGCAGAACAATGCCAGTGCTGTAGAACTTGCTCTAGCCATTAACCTCCAACTGTAGCTGGGCTCTCCCCGTCTCCCCTTAAATCACTAGAATAAATATTGGATATTTAGTTACTATCTGAAGACAATTGAGCCTTAAAATGAAAAATGTATGACTTTTTAGTTCATTACTCAACCAACATATTGTTATTAAGATTACTTTTAAGCTGAGCAGATTAGTTGTTTTATTGGAATTTAAAATAAGGCATTAAGCTTCTATATTGGGTTCAGGAGAAATATAGCTGGGATGTTATAGTCAAAATGAGTATGTCATACTGAATTCCACAGCACCTCTTAGGTTCCAAGCATGTACCATGTCTGATCACTCAGGCCAAGTATTGCAACATACATCTTTATTACAGTTATTAAGCAAAGAAAAAGCAGTTACCTAAATCACCACTGTTCTAAAAATATGGGTCACCTGCGGAGACATCCTCATATTTCTGCCTCTTTGTTTCCCTGTTACAGATAGATCTCCTCAGAGAGGGAGATGTCCCTCTCCCATACCCCTCCAAATTCAAGGATGCCTGGGATGACGTGTCTGTGAAGATGCCCTGCTCTGAGAAGAATCTGTTTCCCATGGAGAGTGAGGTATACTAGACGTGTAAATAACAGAGTCATGCTCTTCAGCTGTTCAGTGCAACGTTGTAAGGTTAGTTTTTAGTTGTTATATTGGCAAGTTCCCAGCTGTTGTGTTGTTTAGGATGGAGGTGGTGTCCAAAGTCGATGGGAGCTGATCCACTCAGCCTTGGATGGAGAGTTCAAAAGTTCTCTGGATGTGAGGGTAAGACAACTGGGCTGGATTGGCCAGATATAGTGATAAAGTTGAATCACCCTAGAACCTCATCAGGCCATGAAAACATGTCTCTGATACAAGAGTCCATCTGCTTTTAGTATGTTAGTCCTATTGATCAGTCATAGCAAATTCAAGGAAACAAAAACTGATTCCATAAACAGCCACAGGGTGGCAGAGTTTGCAACAATCATGGCTTGTAAAGGCAAACATTAAAGGAAAAATGTGTCTGTTCAGTGTGATGATCCTATCTATGATCCACTGATCCTGTGTGGTTTTTTCAGATTAAACCTGTTAATCTGTTGCTAAACAAAGTTGTGTATTTTGAAAATACGGCACTATGAATAAACAACTGTAACTCTCCACATACAGGATGCAATATTGAGATACAACACAGCCCATGCAAAGAGATGGGACTTCACTGCCCTGAACCTTCTTTGTACAGAGGTAAGCTATACACACACACTGTAGTTAACTGGTTTTGAAAGGCTGGGCTGGGACACAACAGTGGTATGCAGGAAGATTAAAATGGTTTCCTAAAAATCCACTTCATATTGTGTTGCCAAAGCCTTCATTAGTCCCTTAAAATGTAAGGCTTTATGATGGTGCATTTTGAATCATCTGATAAATTATTTTAGAAATGTAGATCCCCAGAAAAACAAGTTTGAAAGCCATTGCCATTGTTGATGATGTTCCAAGGAATACTCGAAATCCATATTCCAGACATCAAGGTTCTGTTACTGCTGAATTATAAACTGTCTGGTGAATGAGACCAAGCTATTTTCAAACTTTTAATAGGGAAATGGTAAAAACTATTGTCAAACATATTTAGAATTTTTATAATAAAGTTATATTTCTAATAACCTAATTGTGTCAGCGGAAAATGTAGTGGGTGAGATTTGAATCCAGTTCTTTGAATGGGAAACCTAAGAAAACAAGTGCAACATTTTTCTTTGTATATAATAGTTTTAAAGAAGTGGCATATAAAAAAACATTCTAACTGAAGTGCAACCAGTTGTGTGCATCACTATGTAGACAGTTTGTCCCTCTGAGCTTTCCCTTGAAGAAGCTGGCAATGCTGGTTCACCTCACCATGACTAACTCGGTCTTTTCACTTTTTAACTCGGTCATTTACTCTAATGGGGAGCCAAGCTAATGCTAACATAGTGTTGTCACGGAGTGGGGAGCGTGCTCTTATCTGTTTGGCTGCAAGCCCACCAGTGTGAGTCCTCCCCTTTGGTACCTGTGAGTCTCACAGCCGCAAACGTGCATCATCCAGTTAGGACAGATGGGCACAGAGCACGGCGGCAGCAGCTGTTGCAGATGAACCAAGGGAATGCCTTTCCTTCTTTCTGTCTCTGTCCCCCTCTCTTTTTAACACTCACTGTCTTCTGTTTACACTGTCAGGGACTGTAATTAATTACCAGTAGTTAGAGAAAGTTCTGTCTTCTTCCCCTGTGGGATGAATATTTACCTGTCATTCATTTTTTTGACATTACATATTAAGTACAGTTTTACAAGTGAGTGGCATTTATATGTGTTATTATTTATTATTTTCCTCTCTAACATTTTATCCAATTCCCCAATCTACAAGCATCAGTCTTACTCTGATGACATGGCTTCCCCTACTTTTCCACCGGTTCATTCCTGAAAACCTGTAGGTGCCATAGGTGCCATCTGTCTACAGAGAGCACATGGAGGTGAGACATATACAGAAAATACCTTCATGTATAGACAGGCCATATAACCAATATAGATAGCAAATCAATTTCAGGCAGAAACCTAATATAGTGACTTGCATTTAGTCATAGCATGTGGTTTGTTCTAAAATCTTGTCAATGTAAGTTCATGGACAGGTTAGAGCTGTTAAGAACAAGATGAGTCTTCTAATGGAGGTCTACACTGGAAGTGTTTAGAGCTGATTACAGTCCACTCACAGTCGAACCTGATCGTCATCCCTTCTCTTTACTAATTGCATGGCCAGATGCAAACTCTTGTCCAACCTGGTCTTTTTTCTCCTCTCTGAAATAATTTCTCAGAGTAAGGCAGAGAGCTCAGTAGATCGATAGCTGCCTGAGCCATTTTACAGCTCAATCCAATTTAATTAAAAGGGGCCATTAAATCTGTAAGGATGCTAAGTAAGGCGAGTAAGAAAGAACAGCCCCCTTCCAGTAGAGCGTGGTCTGTTGCATCAGCGACTCCAACTGTCCACTCATTGCCTTGAGCGATGTATTTCCCCCTCTCTCGTCATTCCCTGGCTGCTCAGGCTTTTAGCAAGGGAGGACTAATGCTGACAGGGGAAGGACAGATCAAGGTTTGAATACCAAAGGTCAAAATGGAGCCCAAACTTTTACAGTTTGTACAGTCAGTGGCAAAATTGGGACTGTCATGTGAGCACAGTGCTTCTTTAGTGAAATGGCCATTGTCCGGTTGCGGTCATCCAATTTCTTAGTATTTGAAAGGAGAATGTCAAGTATTGTGCATTATCTAGTGATATTGATGGGTCACACACTTAATGTAGGTAATGTGCATGTAGAATATGCAACAAATATTGACTTGAATCATTTTAGTTTAGTTTGAATGATTTGTCCCATACTTATACTCACCTGAATCGAGGGCTATTGATGACATTAATTGACAGCAACCTAATATTTTTTTATATGGAAGCAATTATTGTCAGAATCAGTAATTGATAGCAAGTACTTTCATGTCTCATATTAATCTCTTATGGAAAATGAATTTCAGAAGTGTGCAAGAGAAAGTTCCATTTCTGCTTCAGTTCTTTTGCAGTTAATTTTAAGTTTTAGGCGCAAACGCTGTCCAAGGCCTCATTTTTTCATAGATTCAGCTTAAAACATTGACACATTGAAGCGGTCATCGTGTCCAGATGTATCAAGTTATATAGCCTGCCTGAGTAGTGACCTGTAATTTTGCTAGGTCAACAGTGTATATGTGTGATATATAAGGATTGCCCTCTCATAACATTTCCTTGGGGGAAACCAACTTATCTGTATCAAATATGCTGAAAACAAAAAAGCTTCTGAAATGTATGATAGCAAGCAGTATTTTATTGAACATAACTAATAACCAATTAGCCAGACAAAGGCAGAGTTGCATGTAAATCCACAATACTAGTTAGCCTCCATAGGAAGAGAAAACATTCCTGACATCCTGACAGCACTTGAGCGTGAATGATTTATGTGTTTTAAGCTGACAGGTGCCACTCCACAACATGTTTGCACAATCCAAAGTAATATTTCTTTCACTCACAATCAAATACAGTGAAGAATCTCACGGACTGATTTTTTTGCAGCCTGGGAGAACAGCAACAATACTGACAGTCTCAGTCATTCTGTAATGGTGGGCAACCCTATTGATTCATTATAATACTTTTATTGTCATATCTTTTTTCCTTGTGTTTTATTCTGCTGCCATCTTGATCTCATTTTCCTATGTAGGTTCATCAAAATTGTCATTAATCAAATTCTGCTGTGGTTTGCAGTGAGCTTGAACCTGCCATTCTCCTGTTCCCAGCCAAACAGGCCTAATTAAATCTAGAGCAACATTGGTGCAGCTCTAGGGTGATTGACACTCCACGTGTAATAGCTGTGGGGGGGAAAAAAAGGAAAATCCAAATTAGGGCTTGACTGTGAATTGTCTTAGTGTCTCTCCCCTGCCAAATGAAACTGTCACGATGCCACTTTCTGATGAATGTCAGAAGTCTGAGCAGGATCCCAGTACAGAGTAGAGTGCGGCTGATGTTCCAATATATTACCTTCAGTTGCTGCCAGACAGACAACACCAAGACACCACACACACACTCTCTCTCAGTCTTTCTCACTCTCTCCCTTGCACTTTGTCTCTTGCTTTGTTTGTCTCTCTCTCTCGTGCACACATATTGTAATGATAAAAAGTTTGTGTTTCACCTTAGCATCACACATCTTTACCAAACAAGTCATGTACGCTAAATACTAAGTTTGTTTTTGAAGCACATTGGAAAACATTGGCTAGATCTATGCAAAGAGATTAATGCCAGCAGAGATTGTATTCGAATAGTATGAATTTGAATTTGTCATGCTCATATTGTTATTTATTGTTTATAAAAAAATTTTGAATAAATGAATTAAAATTTTATCTGTAAAGCACAATTTGAATTGAGCTTCCTGAGACATGCATCCGGGCACAAGTGACTTTTGTTCCCTGAGTGATGACTGGAAGGCAGCCACCTCCAAGGCTGCCAACAGCGGGCCGCCCAACTCTTCACTTAACCAATCACAAGCCATGTGGCACTGTGCCCTGCTCATCTCCTCAGCCAATAACCAATCATTATTCTCCCCACTTCACTTCACAAATCATGTCCTTTCTAGTAGTACTGAGCTGCATAGAGGGTTCAGTATATCAGTTTGTTTCCTTGCAGTTAGCTAGTATTGGCTGAGGAGATGAGCAAGGCACAGTGCTACATGGCTTGGGTTTGGCTAAATGAAGAGTGGGGCGGCCCACTGTGGCAGCGTTGGAGGAGGCATTTCAAACTGTGCCTTACATATTCAACTTTTGATTTTTTTTTTTTATTCAACAGTTCAATATGAGCACAAAATATTCTAAATTGAAATGTGAAATCAGGATTTAGTAGGTTGAGCTGCCTGAAAGTGAAAATAGGTTGTAGAGACCAGAACGGATGGAGGATCAGAGTGCTATGGATCATTAGCCTATACAGCAGTAAATCTGGAATGTCCTCCTGACACCTGCTGCCTCAGTTGATCCTAATATCAGTCTGGTATGATATATTGCTGTAGTAGGTATAGTGTGCGTGTACAGCCTAATCTGTGTGTCTCTCCTGTGGCTGGTTGCATTAGCTGTGAGGAGGCTGGGGCTTGTCTCTCTCCCCTCATCCTGCCCCATCACCTTCTACCATCTATTACTCCCACAGGAGCGCTTTATGATGTCTGCCAGGTCATTACTTCTGACAGCATTTAGTCAGGCCTGCTCTGCAGCCATATAAATGCCCCTGGCCAAATTACCCACCAAAGACTTCTGGTTTGAAATCAAGCCATCCTGCCTCTCTCTCCACAATTGGTCATTTGCATTTGTTCCAGAAGATCCATTTAATCAGGCAACCTCCCCGGCTAACCTTGACGGAATAAGGCAAGTGACTGATGACCCTGACATTCGGAGCCAATATACTCATAAGTGATTGCGTTGTAAATCTGGGTCTATGATGGGATAACTGGGTGTTTATTTTAGAGGGAATCACAGATGGATGCTGAGGTAAGCTGTAGGCTGAAGTATGAATTCCCTGGCAGTGGCAGGCTCACTCCTAGATTGATGGCAGTTTGGTCTACAACAAGTTCTGTGTCGTGACTGACTCTGCTGCATTTCTTTTTATTCTCTCGCTGCTGAATTGAAGCATAGTGCTGGGATTATTGATATCTGACCAGTGGTAGTTCACCCTATGAACAATAATAAACTTCCCTAACCTTTACTGACACTTTGTTCTCTCTCATCTGGTGGATATGAGAAAAATTTGCCCTCTTCCTTTGCTATTGGTAGTATTGGGGTATTCCCACAGCCTTTCTCTCAAGCCACAATTATTCGACCATTTACGCTATCATCAAGCAGTCAGCTACTCCTCTCCTATTTCAAGGCAATTGTGTTTTTTGTCTAGCAAGAAATTGTCAAGAAGAAATGGATCTTGAAAAAAATGTACGCGCAGCATGTCAAAATGTACAGGTTTGCAGTCTAAGCACATATGAGGTTTTTGTCTTCTAGGTTACATGGAAGTTTCAAAATGTCTGATGTTCTTTCACAAGAATATTTGGTTTCAAGTGTAACATAGTTAATACTCATATGAGAACAATCTTTACAGTAACTGTTACAGCATGTCGCTAGAGATCTAATCAGGCACTCTGACTCCTGGCTCTGAGTAATCGTCTGCCTAACTAGGCAGCCAGCTCCACAGAGATGTCCCGTTTAACAATGCATTTAGCTGTCTGCATCGCTTCTCTTCCTCTTTTTTTTCTCCTCTCCAGTATCTTGAGCATTGTGAGGCACAACACCTGTTTGAGGCCGTCCTCCCAGCCATGGTGAAGTTGGCACTCAGTGCTCCTCGCCTCTGCACAATGGTAAGTGTTATATGCTGTATTTAAGTACTTTAGATATGTGTTTTGTAAGGAGATGAAAAGATGGGCACTTGAGATAGGCAGTGAGTTAAAGGCATTCAAGTGATTGGCAGTATTAAGGTAGGGGAGGGGTCAGAGCATGGTTAAAAAGGGTTCAAGAGTAAGTCATGCAGAAGAGAGTTAGTATCTGCAATAAGAAGGGAGGAGAAGGGTTAGACAGTGGATGGGGTACAGGATCTACTCGTGAGTTACAGCTGGTAGGTAGTAAATGCCCCATTTCCGTCCGTAGCAAGAACTGCTTCATTAGAGGAGAGGAGCGAGGGAGGAGAGGTCTTTCTCATGTCCAGTCATCTGTCTGATGTGTTATGCCTGTAGATTTGAAGAAATTCACTCTGCGAGTCCACATGCTGCGGCGTTCAGTGCTCCTCTAAGCTAGGACAAGTTCCTTTTTAAGATAAAAATTCAATGTATTTATTTTGACTTCCACACTTGAAGTTTGGCTAATGAGAAGATTCCTTCCATGACAACAGGGTAACATCAAACCTTACAGGCCCTGCCTTTTATTCTCGTCAAATGGAACTGATCGATGTCACAGGTCTTTTAAATGTCATGTCCATCTGTCTTCATTTTTGTTTTTTTGTCATCCATCATGGACATGCAAGAATGCCGAGGTCTGCATTTCTCTAATGCAATTTTCGATTTCAGAGTTCTCAATTTAATTTAATAAAGTTGATTCAAGCCCCACTTGGGTCAAGAGAGGAGTATCCCTCTAGTCATCATTGGAGACAGAAACCACCATCAGAAAGTCAAAGGATCCTCTGGTTTAACTATAAGTGACAGCTCTTCCTGTACAGATCTCACCTCAGCAGTGCCCCATTCGTTGTGGTTGTATAACAAAGTATTCTGACTTTTTGCTCTGCAGTGTTTAGTGGCGAGGCTAATGTTTATGTGTGTGTTATTAGAGGTAGTATTGATCAGCCATCAGGTCAGCCTTGGGAGGCTCTTTAGCTCTAATCAGTGGAGATGGATGGGCCCTGTGGGTCTGACTGAGCCAGGCTGGGGGAGAGCAAGAAGACCAGGACCTTAATTACTGCCACCCATTTACCTAATGGAACTCTCCCTGGCTCTTCTGCTTGCTAGATTGCTAAACTAATTCTCTTCCCCCATCAGCCCCTCAACCCCACCCACACACAACCTTGTGTGTTTCTTCTACCTCATTCCTCATGTCTCTACTTTTCTCCCTCCACCCAGGTCTACTGTCCCTCTATTTATTTATTTTTTCTCTTTGCCTTGTCACCACTCCTTCCTTCTGCTCTCTGTTTCTTGATTTCATTCTCTTTTGCTCTCTCTCCTCTTCAGCCCATTCCCCTACTGAAGTCAAGGATGAACCATTCCCTGACTCTGTCTCAGGAGCAGATAGCGTGTCTGCTGGCCAATGCCTTCTTCTGCACATTCCCCCGACGCAACTCCCGCAAGTCAGAGTATGCCAATTACCCTGAGATCAACTTCTACAGGTAAAGGCACACTATCCAGTCCTCCAAACAGGAGGGACACAAAACAATAATCAGTAGCTCACTAAGGTAATTCACACAGGTGTTTAGCTAGCGTAATACTGGCAGGGCACTGCAGTAGTTATAAGTATTTCATTCATAGAAATGAAATTTGCCCCCAGTCCCTCTGTGTAACCCATTGCCTTAGCAGGAGACTAAGTAGGCCTCAGCAAACTCAGATATTGATCCTCAGTTAGCTTCATTGCTGTAGCCCAGGTCCATGAGCTTCAAGGAGATGAATGGGAGAAGCTCACTGTGCTGTCACAGCTTGATTGGACTTACTGGAATCCCCCAATAATTAGGCATCTAATACATTTTTTTTATTACATTTATTATGATTTTGGGCTATACACCATAATCAGGTAGAACATGTAAAGATTGGATGGTTCTGTATTTAGTGATCTGAGCATTCAGAGGAAACATATTTCCATAAGGGGGCACCACTGCCTTGAAAACCCCAAATACATTGATTTTACATTTTCACTCAGGGTCTACTCATTTAGTCAGTGCTGTATAAACATCAGGCGTGTCAAGTGTTTCCAGTGCAGCACTGAAATTCCTACAAATAACTATCATCTTTTGCAGCTGACATGCAATGGATTATGAAAAGCTGAAGTGATTCTATCTGACCTTTAAATAAAGCCATGGCATGTGGTCTGTAATTTGTTTTTTGTCACACAGCATATCTAGCTTTGTTTTGGTGTGAGTTGTGATGTTACACTGTATGCTGTAACTGCCCCTGTAACTTTATAGACTGTAGGATGAGACTGCAATAGGAAGAGAGTCTCGCTGGGCCGGTTGTTCCATGTTTCTGTTCTGTGCTGTGTGTGGGGGCGCGAGTGTCAGTGTAGGAGTGTTTCATTGGTGTTTTCTGTTTGTGCCTACTCAAACCCAGTGGCCTGTTAAGACTAGCGGAGGAAAGCCTGGGATGGCTAATTGAAACGAATGATCTGATAGACTGAGTGTTTAAAAGTGTACAGCTATCCATCTCTTGTCACTTTGTGTGGAAGGGAGTTGAATGATACATGTATCTAGCCAGGCCTACATCTATGACCGTGATAGCTATCCCATTGTTATATTTACGTAGCCTGCACTATAGTGTTGTAATGTGCACTGCCAGCAGTGGAATGTTTGGATTTAATGCACTCTGGTTGTCTGTTATTATCACAATTTTCTGGAATCTGTCTTTGTTAATTCGGTCAAGCTTATTCACTGTTGGATAGAAATTTCTTAATAGCTGTTGTAGATTTGATGATTTCATTATTTCCGCTCAAGACATTTGGTAAGATGGTGTTCAGCAGACCCCCAATTGCATTTGATAGGAATATTTTGGACACTAATGTCTTTAACTAGATTTGGCCAGAGTTGATAATGGCTAGAAAGTGGATTTGTTGGTGAGTTAAACAGAGTTACGGCAGGATTTTATTTTATACACATTGTCCAGTTTTCACCTCAATTCAATTATCCCCAATTTCTCTAAGACACCCTACTTCTCATTACTGTTCTGTAATAACATCTTGTACTGTAGTCTGACACAACTGGAGATGTTGGTTTGGTCATACTCTATCATGATAGTGTTTATATACATAAAAAACATGAAGGGTAGGTTTAGCACTGTATAATTTGGATGTTTCCTGCAATCCGCACAGGCCCCAACTATCTTTTAGTCTAACTAGCCATATGCTCTCCTTTGGGGGTTCAGCAGTATTATTTTATGAATCCCAATTGTCATATTCATTATCTGTGCCATTTGATTTAGTTTGAATTTCCCCTTCCAACCACCTTAATTTATCTGAACCTTAATCCTGCTCTCACAATCAGTCATCTCAATGTGCCCGTATCAGCGCATATCTCCCTCCCCATGAAATGTCAGTGGCAGGCTAAGTGGAGAGGCCTGTGTAATAATGTAAGCATTGATTCCGATGGCAGCGTTGGCTGTTTCAGACCCAAGCCAGCGCTGGGTTGCAGGACGCTGGCCCTGCCTTCACTATCAGCATTTCTGCCTGCAGCCAACTGCAGGAAGGAGGAAGAGAAAAAAATTGTTTGAGTGTTTCTGAGAAGATGAGACAAGACAAGATGACCAGCGCTGGCTAAAATGGGCCCCGGATCGTTACTGGCCCTCCCTTTCCCCCGTAATTGAGGTAGTGTCCATCACTTTGCTTATCGGCTACAGTAGCGCTCTGTCTTGGACAAGCAGAGCAGCAAGCAATCTGCTGATTGCTGTTTTGGCAGAACTGTCAAGGTTTGTCCTCTGTTAAGTGATGTATAGATACGAGGGGGAGGAAGGGAGGCAGAGAGTTATCTCTTTTGCTTGTGTTTTACTCTGTCTGAGAAGAAAATGACATAGGAAAACCCATTTCACAATTTGTTCAATAATGAAAGCTCATTATTGAGATGAGATCCTGTTTTTTCGTTCATGAACTGACTCCGTGATTCCCTATCTCTGCAAGAAAATAATTGGTAACACTCAAATTGTCAGAAACCTTTTTTCCTAGTGCATATTATTTAGTAGGTAAGGTTACTGTAGAGAAGAACCAAATTATTAACAGGACTTTCCTTAAAATTACAATTAAAATTACAGTGTTTATTTACTGGCCAAACTATATACAGTATTTCATAATTAGTTGCCTGTCTCTTTAAAAAGCTATGATTTGTGGCCACACTGAAAAACTCACCCGATTTTCACTCATGTTACAGGCAGGTTCTCTTCCAGGGTACATTATGCCAAATTGTCCTCACTGACTAAGGGAATGGGGAGACGGATGGAGAGTGTAAGTGAGGCAGCAAGTGAGGGATGGAAAGAGTGGGAAAAACTCTAGTCGATAAGAAGGGATTGCCTTCAATAAATTAGATTTTTTTTTATCGCTGAAGGGCTTTTAGTGCATTACCTTTGTCATTTCATTTGTCCCCTCTGTTTTGCTTTCTTTCCTTTTATAGGTGGAAGGCAGTGGGAGGGAAAGATGAATGCTGAACTGTGATTAGACATCAGCTTAGTTTGCTTTTAATGGAGGGAGAGTAGCAGTATGGGGTTGGTTTAAGCTGCCCACCCAAGTGTTTTCTTTCTTGCTTTCTCTCTTTCTCTCTCTCTTTCCCTCCTCTCCTGTAGTTTTTGTGTTTACTCTCTCAAGAACTCAAACAAGTCCTCAGGCAGCGCCATTGTATAGCCAATGGAGGGAGATGGGACAGACATCATGCTAGTTTGAAAGCTTTACTCATGACGTGACATAATATGGTTGTGCATCGAGCTATAGATAATGACTTTGAGCAAAGCATGAATTCCTCCCATCCCCCAAAATGTACTAAAACAGAATTTTGTTTAACAACAAAACATAGATTTTGAGCAAAAAGTTACCATTTGTCAGAAGCTCTAAAGACAACAAATTCAGTTGATTATCATGATTTTACGCAAGTCAGTGACCCACAAGAATCTCTGTTGTGAAGTCAAAATGTCTCTTGCTTTCTTTTTCAGATTATTTGAGGGTTCTTCACCAAAAAAGATTGAGAAACTGAAAACTCTGTTGTGTTACTTCAGGAAAGTCACACATACCAGTAAGTATCAGATATTGAATCTGTCCCATATTATGTTTTACTGAATGGTCTTTTGTGCTTTCCATGTGTGTTTTAGTTTATGATGATATATGATGATTATGTTGATCATGATTTTTTCTTTGAAGGGCCCAGGGGTCTTGTTACATTCACAAGACAAAGTTTGAGTAGCTCTCCAAACTGGGAAAGGTACTACACTCTGTTCCTTATGTTGGAATTTAATGATTGAGACTTTCATTCCTACATCCAATCATGTGCATATGTTGCCAATGTACAGTGCCTTCGGAAAGTATTCAAACTCTTGACTTGACATTTTTTTGGTGTTATAGTCTGAATTCAAAAGATGTTCAGATTTTCCTGAAGGTCCAGTTTTATTAACTATGTGCAAGGGGATTTTTTCTGGGTTATGCAATGCAGACTTGGTTATATTATGTACACAAATGACTAGGCATTTTGTGGTGTCATTCAAGTTCACCATCCAGTGTACGATTTAGTGAAGGAGTAACTAAAGTTTTGTAATCATTCTAGTTCCCAGACTCAGCTGACGCGACTTCATATCACTTGTGAGGGGACAATTGAGGACGATGGATACGGGATGCTGCAGGTGGGAATTCCTTTGGAGTTTTTCAATGATTACTTGGTATTCATCTATACTGCAGGACTAAGAAAGTCACTGTTGATATAACTATAGTCAGTCTACCTGGCTTTATGAAAGTCAGTCCACCTGCCAGTGCCCCTCAGTCAACCGTAAACCCAGTCTTCCTTTTTGTGACAGTGACGACTAAAACTCAATGTCAGGGTTGTTGGCTTTCCATCCTTAGATTTGGCATGTCATGGACCACCTATCATCTACATCTATATGTGCAATTGCAACTGTGGTCAAAGAAACCTGACAACAATGACCCAACACAGTATATTTCTGACTGTCATTGTGCTTTCCCCTCACCTTTCATAGGTCATACACAGTCTCCTGTCTTGTCCTCCTAGTTGTCTGCTTTCTCTAGTTCACATTTGTGTGTATAAGTTTGTGCGTATCTGTGTACATTTCCGGCTCCCTGTCTGTCTGCATTGATTCACCTCTGCCCCTCGTTCCCCTCAGTCTTCTACAGTGGCTGGTGCATTTTCCCTCTGGCTGACAGCTGATGTGTACACATGAGTAGCTCAGAGGGGCTTGGGTGGAGGAAAGGACCCTAGGGTGGGGGAAGGGCGTGTGTGTGCAGAGAGAAAAAGATGACGGGGATGAGCCGTCTCACTGGGGCAACCCAATGGGCCAAGAGTCCTGCTGGCAGATTGATGGCTACCTCAGCAGGCCCGACACTGGTTGGGTGCTGGTGTTTTGATAGGGCACATTGGGCTGTCATTCTGTCAGGAGGTGAGATTGAAGGATGAGGGGGTGAGGTTAGGGGTGAAAGAGTGAAGAAGGTGAGCGATTGGTGAGAACACATTCACACATGCACATACATACACATACGCACGCACACACACACACTGTCACACAGATTGACATGGCTGTGGGCCAGTGAGCACAACCCTCACCCCTGACAGACTGTTTAAATAGCAGCATTGTGAGTGAATGGGCTGCCCTCTTATCCCTGCCCCAAAAACAAGCAGGGAGCTTGCAGGGCTTGAAGCTCCAGTATAACTTCAGAATATTTGCCACATTGAATAAAAAGTGTTAAATGTAGCCACAATTTGTGGTTTATAGACAATTGGTGTATCTCAGCCCATAACTGCTGTTTTGTGTTAATAATCAAAGATTTAAAAAGACTCTGGAAATTGGCAAAACTTTCATTTTGCAATTTTGTAAAGTTTGGTAGAAGATAGCTGCATATATGGGCTAGGTTTCATGGCTGAAGAACACACTGTAAGTAAGGGTAAGGTAAGGTAAGGGTTTTAAATGATTATTTATATTTGGCCAATTAGGATTCTTTTGCCAGTGAAGGTGGGAGCACACATCCTATGTCCTGTTGCACAGGGGAGGTTGTCTCTAGCTTCTAGCATTTCATAAAAAGTTGAGAAAACAGGTTTGATGTGATCTGAGTGGTTCGATACTTTGTCTTCCTTGCTACCGTTCCACTGTCTTAACTAAAGAATAACAAATACTAAAGGTGAGCGGACTGCCCACTCCATTTCAGCTGTTTGTTCTGTGTGTGTGTTGTTAAGCGTTGATAGATTTCATGTATGTTGTTTTGTTACGATGCACTGATTTGATTATTTCCAAGCAGGAAGCAGTGTTGTGATCTTTAGACATTTATCTGTGTTAAATAACCACAGTGGGTGGCAGATAATAGGACACACTAATAGAGTCATTCGTTCAACTAATTAGACACTAGACACACTAGCCAAACCTCGCAGCACAACTCTCCTCAGCTCTATTGAAAAGGCAGGACAGAGGTAAATATATTAACTTATTAAGGTTTTATTATTAATTTAAACTAAAGTTGTTGTGAATACATGGCCTAGCCTATCACTTTAAGTATTTGCAGAACCTCTTAACAGATCCTCATCTTATGTCACACACCGTGGATAAATTAAGATCAACAACGGTTTAACAGTCCCAGGATGTTTTGAAAGATACTAATGTAGAAGACGTGTCGAATGTACATGTACAATGTAGAAGAAGTCTACTGCTGTTGAGCAATTGGTTATTGTTGTTGCTCTGGCCTATACAAAATCTGCAAAATGAAGTATGAAATGTCAATTAATTTCAATATCACAATTTCATTTAGGGGTGTGTGTGTGCGTGAATGTGTGTTTGTATTCCAGGTGGACTTTGCTAACAGGCTGGTAGGTGGAGGTGTAACAGGACTAGGACTGGTCCAGGAGGAGATCAGGTTTCTCATCAACCCTGAACTGATTGTCTCTCGACTCTTCACAGAAGCCTTGGAATACAACGAGTGCCTCATTATCACAGGTACTACACACACAAATACATTCAGTACCGTGCAAAAGTCTTAGGTACATGTGTAAAAAAAAAAAAAAAAATCTGTAAAGCAAAGATGCTTTCAAAAATAATGAAATTAAAAGTTTCTATGTATCAAAAAAATACTATAAAGAGCAGTAATGTAAAACACTAATGCAGAAAACAAAAAAATAAACATGTTCTGTTAGCTTCTCCTTTTTCCTCTTGTCTTCCTTGGGCTTATTAGCTTTCAGACAATGCTTCCTCTAGCATTTCCTACTGTGCCACTTCAAAATTCCTCCCTCACTGCAAGTTCTCTCTCTCAATTGCTCACTCTTTCTCTTATTCTCTATTTCTTCTGTGTACTTCTGTCTCTGATACTTTGTCTCTCTTTCATTTGACTTAGTCTGTTCCCTCCTCCCCTGCTGTCCTCCTGTCCTCCCTTCATCTTTGGGATAGATTGAAGGCATTTCTGTGGTCTGACACAAATTTGAAGAAACACCTGCTCTCTATTTCATGTCCTAAAAGTGAAGTACTTCACGAGAAAGGTCACAACAAGCCAACAAGTATGAGGCCTGTATGTATAGTATAGAGCATAAAGGCTTAAACTACATGTGTATAATGTATAGTGGACAGTCATTTTCCACTTGCTGAGTTGGGCCAGTAGATCAGAGTTCCACTTGCCCCTAGCATATTTTCACTGGCCCAGTTGGCAAAAATGAAAGTATCCAAACTGTAGTTTCCACAACAAAAGAAATAGCTTTTTCTTTTCCCATCGTAATGTCCACCATGTCCACTCCACACAACATTGGCTAACTCTGAGGTGGCTCCCGATCTGATTGGCCAGAGAAAACACAACGGAGAGGCGATTGGGCCAGTAGCAAAGCAGAGAGGCAAAGACAACAGGCTTATCACCAGATTAGAAATAGCGAGGTTCTTTAGATAAAAGTGACTTAATGGCAAATGTCACTCCTATATGTCATCCTTCCTTTTTTTCAGAAACACTCCTAGTGTCCAGTGCTGTTCAGGTGTATTTCTCCTTTTTTTTTTTTTTTCCTTCTCCGATTTGTTTTCTCCCGTTCATTGAACTCCATGTGTTTATCAGACTACATTCATTTTTTTCTCTTTCCTTTCCTCCATCCAATCTGAAGGTAAATCCATTGCGTTGATTCACTTGGGACTGCCCAGTTATCCTTCATTTCTCTCCAGCAGAATTGCTCTATTTTTCAACCTCCGTCTCACTGTGCTTGAGTCAACCTGTTTAAGTGACCATTCCTTGCTTGCTCCCTCTCGCCCTCCTCCCGTCTCCTCTCAGCATATTTCCCTGCCTCTCACCGTTGGTCAGAGACAGGGGTTCTTGCCTCTGTTCTGGACTACAGGTGGCAGTATAAAATGAAACTTTAATGATCCCCGTGGGTTAATTATTAGCAGCAGCTAATAGTAGTAGGATACAGCAAAGAAAAATCGATTTATGAACAAAAACAGCAAAATGAGGATCAAATATGGACAACTTACAATTTCAACACTACAACATGCTAAATAGAAAAATGTATGAAAAGGTATAGATTGCTGCATTAAGAGCAGCAATATGAGCAGTATAATTTAATGTGGCAAAGGAAAATGAATGACTATTATGTACAATATAAACTAAAAGAATCTGTATATACATATGTGCACTATGAATGCAGTCATTCTTGTACACCCTGAATCCTCAGTGGAAACGCTCTTACCCTTCGCAAAGAAGGAAACAGTGTGAATTGATTCATTAGTCTTTCAGTTTATCACAGCTGCATATTTATTTCCAATTTATCGCTCTTTTCTCTCTAACAAGCATATCAAAGCAAATCTTTTACATCCACTCGTCCTGTTTTGGTACTTCTATTTCTCTGGGACGTGACATTGGCTTTCATTTTCACTCTTGACGTCACAAGAGGCATCATTATCCCGTTTTATAAATCCATCCTCTTGACATGAGGGCAGGTATTACAACTGCACACTGAAACTCAGAAACTGCTGCTCCCAAATGTCTGCACTTGATTGATTCTGTTGCTGCAGACTTTTTTGAAGCTGCGCCAAGCAGTGGAGACAAATTGCATGTGGGCAAGCGAAATATGAACAGACTAAGGGTTTGCATGGTCTGATGGCCACTCTGGTAGCCCCCTCTATCTTCTCCATGACCCAGTGCTTACAGGCTGGAGCTGAGTGGTGGTGAGTAGCCAGAGAGAGAGACGGTCAGAGCTGTTTTCCCACCAAACAAACACCACAAACACTTGCCAGTGCCCCTGAGTCAATGTAAAAACCCACTTCTTCTTCTTCTTTCAATGCCTTCCTCTCAGCTAGCCTAGTTCTTTACACACAGCCAAGAGATGGCTAATTTGTACGGTGCCATGTTGTCTTCTTTGAAACACGTCCCTTCAGAGTCACCTTCAGTGGTTAGTCACTGTCACCCTCCCTGTCCTCTCCATCCCTCCCTGTCTCCCTCCATTCTGCCTCCCTCCTTCCCTCCTCCTCCTCCTCTCCACTTAACTTTATTACATTTGGACAGAGAGGAATTTATTGCCCAACTAAGGTCCTTGATCCACTAATGGAATGGGCCAGTTATGTCGTAGATTCATTATAACATTGCAGAATATTCCCTGCACGCATGCACTGTTTCCTCTTTCAGCCAAGTCTACACTCTCTCTCTCTCTCTCTCTCATTCACTCACTCTTGCTCGCTCTCTCTCCCTTTTCTCCTCCCAGTTTCTACTTAATTATATTTCCTTCCCTGTAAAAGTGTGCTGATATGCGTCTTCCAATGCATCGGGAACCTGTATGTCACATCAGTTTTTTTCTGTGGGCGTATTCTGATCGGAAGGCGGAGGGCCAGGATGTAATCTAGTGATGGCAGCCTGTAAGCCTGGATGCTGTCATGGGCAGTCACCAGGGTAAATGGGATCAAGGTGAAGGAGAAGAAGAGCTCTGTTGATGGAGAGAGGGATATGGGCA
Organism: Monocentris japonica; assembly: GCA_900323365.1. Lineage (NCBI taxonomy): Eukaryota > Metazoa > Chordata > Actinopteri > Trachichthyiformes > Monocentridae > Monocentris > Monocentris japonica. The sequence goes on along the minus strand of OOFE01001368.1, from coordinate 15,208 downwards.
GCCTGCCTTTTGTCGTTAGGAGTCACTGGTGTTGTATTAAGTACTCTGGCTCATTTGGCTGCCCAGTCTTGTGTGGTTCCTTGATCTTTAGAAATGGCTCATTTTGCCTACTCAGCCAAGGCTTTATATAGAAACATAATTCTCAGATGCCTAAGTGTACTGTCTGGGGTTGGTATATCTCCTGGCACCAGTTAAAGGGCCATTAACTTGAGTCATGCTTTGGCACAGGAGGGCAGAAAGAAATCATCTTTTACCATTTACCCTTAGTCATCAACTCCATTTTACAGTAGGAGCATTGGTTATCCTTGAAATTGAATTAACTCAATTAGAAAAAGTAGAATATTTGTCTATTGGCACTAGTATTTTCCGAATTCTTTTCACAAGCTACTTCTCAGAATGAAATTTAGCAGTGCTCTGAAAATATTTTGAGCTTTTGCAGTTGTTATGAACTTAATTAGCAAAGTCCCCCACTGTGCTAGTAGCACACTTAACTCCTGCTGTTCATTCAAGTACAGTGTAACAAGGCACCACATACATAATGTACAGTATATGGTAGGCTGAAATAGGCATCATTTTCTGCAATGAGAGTGTAATGTGTGAAGTGTAATGACAAATGATGAAGTGTTTCAAGTCCTAACCCCAAGCACATACCAGTAGACTTTATGAAAAGACTAATGCTTTGGTCACAAAGGTGTTTTACCCTGTCGATGAATGTGAGACTGTGAGCTTGTTTTCCTCGGGAGGGATATTAAATGTTTTGCAAACCTTTTCCAAATGTTGGCCAAGGTTAACCTCTTCTGTTCTAACCAGTTCTTCCTATTATGGCTGAAAGCTTTTCATTTCAAACCCTAAAGCGGATTACTTATTTAATCAATGGCCTTTATTCATGACAATCCAATACAAACTGATACTGTCTGCTCACATGGGGAGGACAGAAAGCACCAAATTTGATTCAAGAAATAAGGCTCTGAAATAGATTTAGGCCCACTGTGTGCTCTGACTGCTGAATACCCCTAAATGTCAGTTTTTTTTCTTGGCTTTGTCTGTCTTGTTCTGCAGGTACAGAGCAGTATAGTAAATATTCAGGCTATGCCGAGAGTTACAAATGGAAGGACAGCTACAAGGATGAGACTCCCAGGTATTAGCCTCTTTACCTTTTTCTTATTACATAGTGATATGATATTTTTGGATTCTTGCTCTAATAAATCAAACAAAAAAATTCAATCCAGCATGGTAAAGGAAGGATCTTTCCTTCTGGGTCGATGTCAAGCTCATCTCTCTCATTACCTCTCCCTCATTCTTTCATTTCCAGGGATGACTGGCAGAGACGGTGTACAGAGATTGTGGCCCTGGATGCTCTTAAATTCAGGCACTTCCTAGAGCAGTTCCACCCCGAGAAGATGACCAGAGAACTCAACAAGGTGAGAGAGATGTCCCAGTCTGTGTGGGCACAGTGATCTAGAGAATGGTGTTTGCTTAAATACAGTATTCCTGAAATAGAAGGAGACGCAGCCACATATTGTTGAAATGAAGGCTTTAAAGGCAAGTTGAGGCAATGTTTTATTTAAATTGGGGATATTCTTTTATTATAGAACTTTATTCAATATGCATCAACGTCTTTCATGTTGAGGAATATCTGTCTGCTATCTCGTTCCTCATTGTATTGAATCCCCGCCCAAAATATTGAGTATTTGATAAATTGAGTTCTAACAGTTGAAGCCATTTAGAACAGGCACCCAACCAGCAGCAGCTATCACTTTCAGTTGACAGGATTGTCACAGCTGTCCAGCTGTTAGCATCACTGTTGTCACTCTGTTAGCTGTTGTTACGAATGGCCTGAGCAATACACATTCATCAATTGTTTTTATGGGAGCCAATTTACCCCACAAGGATTTTCCTTAAAGGGCACAAAAATACACATAATAAATACAGCCTCAGTTGTTGTTATAGATATTTATTTCAGGTAACAATAGGATAATGCTGGGCATAGAGGACATTATGTTGTTTTAATCTAAAATATCAAAGCTCAGGGATGTGAACTTTGACATATTGTCAGGTACCAGCTGCAGAGTTGATAATTAAAGACTCGGTGATCTGTAACACCATTGTATTTAGCTCAAGGCTACTAACAGCTTCTTTCTACTGTCCTGCACAACACCTCCACCAACACCAATCATAGGGTTTTTCCTGCCTGTTGAAGTCTTAGGTAAAATATCATGCAACATATCATGCATCTACTATATATCCATTACATTAAAGGCTGAATCTGTTTGAATCTCAGTCTTTTAACTACTGACGGTCTAACTTCATGTTTGTGCCTAAACATTATGTGTGCTAATCAATCTCCAACCAATGTGAAAGCCACCCTATTGATCACGAGACCACCTAAGCATTTTAAATGTAGGACAAAATCTCCTGTTCATTATCAGCACTATTTTTATTCCTATCACCAGAGAAGTATATCAGAAGCATGGAGAAATATTGAGCATAATTTCACTTGTGTCTCTTCCTCCACCTCCTCCCTCCTCCCTCCTCCTACTCTCTGTGCATTTATCCCAGGCATACTGTGGATTCTTCCGACATCACAGCAACAACCAGCACCTCTCTGCGGTAGCCACCGGCAACTGGGGTTGTGGGGCTTTTGGTGGAGATACACGACTCAAAGGTATCGTTGGCTAAATTACAAACATTCTTCCAAATAACATTGAATTGAAAAAGACTGTGTGTGTATAGCACCAATTATGTAGGAATCAACATTCTTTCATACGTGAGGTCTAAAGTGATACTACTGATCAAAATGATTACTCTGAAATCTTCCCAAGCTGGGGGTTGATCACAATCGCTCAGACAAGATCGCCCATTCATCTGCACTCCACCCAGCCACGCCCCTCCCTTTGTCCCAGCCTTCTAAGCCAATGTTGAAGGACATTCAGCATTCATATTGTACATACTGTACAGCACAGTAGCAGACGCAGGTCCCTCTCATCCCCCCTGGTCAATTAGTCCCTCTCCAGGGGTGTCACTCACTCATTTACGTAAGACGTATCCCTTCCCTCCCTTTATTGATCAGCTGACACACATTTATGTTTTTCCATTAAAAGGGTGATTGATTACAGGTCAGGGGCTCCATAAATCCAGGCTGACGCAGGTCTCTGCTGGCTTACATTACATCCCTCTGCATAGGCAGGGGTCCCCTACTGTCCTCTCCAATACTCCACACCTCTGTAGGTAATAGCCAGTCAGACCAGTTGTGTTTCTGGTCCACGTCTAACACATGTCAGACACACGCTCTGTTGTATTGTGCCCGGATTCATGGAGACTGTGCTATACTAAAAACCACATATCCCATAAATGTTCTGTATTATGAATGCACACGGATGTTTTCAGATTGGAGATATGTTGTTATTAGTGTGTATAGTTTCTGTTAGAGCTGAAGGCGTTAGTTTCCTCTGTGCCAGGCTATGAATAGATCCATTGGACTCATTGACAAAGTCCCTGAGGATGATATTAGCTTCCGGGGTCCCCCCCCCCTTTTAGCATTAGAATTAGCATAGCTGGTATTTTTAGAAGGCAATAACTGTATTTTACATTCAGTTGTGGCGCTGACTTCAGATGTGGTAGTTGCATAAGCATGGGCTGTTCTATTGACGTAATGATTACCGACATCATGCAAGTGATGGTGTGTTTTGTCTGTTCATTAATCTGCAGCCAATATCCATTCTGTTAAATATTTAAAAGTCTTAAAACCTCATTTGCAAGGGCTAAAAAAGATTGAGCGCTGTTGATGAGGTAAAGCTACCAGTGGTGGATTATTTACTTTTCCAATACAAATTGCCCTTGTCACTCGTGTTCTTTTCTGCCAGAAGCCATACCTTATCTAGCTTAATGCTCAGTTAGTTAGCCCGCTCCACTTATATTCAGTGGTCAAATACATGTTTATGATCTTTTGTGGAAATGAAGGATACTGATACAGTGAATTATTGTTGCCTGAATATCTCTCTGGCTTTTTCTTTATTATTTTTTTTTCTCTCTCTCAGCACTGATTCAGTTGATGGCTGCAGCAGAGGCTGGGAGAGATGTGGCCTACTTCACCTTCGGGGATGCTCAGCTTATGAGAGATGTTCATGAAATGCACACTTTCCTCACCAAGAGACGAATCACCGTGGGTAAGACTGACACACACACACTGGCATGTATTTTTGCTGTATGAATTACACTTGTTGGCCACACTGAAGTCACAAGCACAGCAAACTCTTAAATGTTGGCCACTCTAACACTCTTTTGGGTCCCTACAGTAGATTACATAAGGACAGGAATGGTGAAGATTTCAGCCAGCGGTGCTCTTGGGTTTACACTTTATGAGGCTCTTGAGGGTTGTATAGCACATGCAGTTTGTCCTGGCTAGCTTCATTAAAAGGACAGTGTGCATACATAACAGAATATTGTCCATCTCTATGTTAAGTTATTCCACCTTATGGGCCATCTCCTTTCCTCAGCCCATCCATTCAGCATCAGCCGCAGAGTAGATTACTGGCTGAGCTGACCCCAGCCTCTCCCCTCCCCCTCCTTTCATTTTTCTTCTGCTGACATTTATTGAAGCCTTTCAGAGAAATTCCCCTCTAGCCATCCATTTCCTAAAGTGGAGCTACAGAGAAAAAGCTCACGGCTTGTGTGCGTGTGTATGTGTGTTTGATTTATAAATGAGACTGAAGGCTTTTTTTTTTTTTTTTTTTTTAAACTGTTCTCCTTTTACTGTCTCTCTTTCTTGCTCTATCTCATTCAACCCTTGTGTCCTTCTGTCTATTCCTCATTCAAATCTCCCTCTACATTTCCCTGTTCCTTTCTTGACCCCTACACCCTGTCTCTTCAATCCTCTCTCTCTCTCTCTCTCTATCTCTCTCTCTCTTCCCCTCCCTCCCTCTCTCTCTCCGTCTCCCTGTCTCTCTCTCTCTTTCATTCCCAGGGAGGCTTTATGACTTGTTGAACCAATACTCCAGTGCGGTGTGTAAGAATTGCCGTACGACTCGCCCTGACGTCAGTCTCTACGGTTTCATCCATGAGAGGGTCTCTTCCCTCACAACTGCCGACGCCTCAGACTCCACCAAGGACTCTGGGATGTCCCCCGTAACATCGGACTGTCATTAACACAGCAACCTAACCTCCCTCTCACCCTAGTGTCTAAAAGAGACTCCAAGTTCAAAAACCTCAGTGTGCTCTGCCTCTCAATCTCTTGCTTACAGTCACTCCTTCTCTCTCACACACTCCCTTTAGGTTTGTGATCCCAACACACAAACTACCAAAACACAATTTTGCCTTTCTCACTGGTGGTACTATAGGGGCCTCATAGTGAGTCACCAAATGTGCTGAGATGTTACAGAGATTTATAGCAATAGTAAATCCTGGTTGCTGTTAGGTCCTTTCTTTAGCCGAGATGTGATGTGGAGAATTTTGTTTTTACATGAGTTATTGTTTCAAAATCAAACCCAAATATGGCCAAATACTCATCATATGCATGGTTGTGAGGACTGGACACCTTCAATAGTGATATCTGGGGCATGATGATCCTCCGTGGTTATCTTGTCTTTTGTTGTGTTTACTACTTTTTGGATGAGTTGTCTTCTCTATTTACCGTACCCAAGCAATGACGAGGTTCCCGAATGCAGAAAGATGAGATGCCATACTGTAGTCTATGCATGGGTAACATTTATTTCTCAAATATTCTACATAATATATGCTGCTGTTTTCCATCCTCTAGGTTGTCTTGAGTTTTGTTACACGTGTTACTATAATGCTGTTAATGGCTCATTTTAATATGAGTCTGAAGATTTGATCAAATGGTCACTGGTATGAAAATCATTGACGAGATGAAAGAGACACAGGCAAGTAATGTATAGTTTGTTTCATTTCAGACTGTTGATTCTGTTGTTCTCACAATACAGTATCAAGCACACTGCTGCTATATGAAAAGGGTCAGCAGAGAAAGAAATAATTGTGCACGCAAAGTATTATTTTTGTTAATATTTTTACTGGACATTTGCTTTGGGGATGTGGTTATGTTTTTATTATTTACTGTATTTTTGATTGACGATATAAGTACTATTTAATAATGAGGTTGGAATAAAAAAAAAAGGATTAAATGCTGTAATTGTATTGCATAGTACTGTAGGTTTTTAGGTTGTACTCTTTTTATTATCATTTCCTAATTAAAATATATACCCTGCTAAAAATGTATCTTTGTTTAAGTCATTAAGATGTGCTAAATGGAGGATGTCCTTGAAGCAGCTCTATTGCCAAAGGATCAGTACAATGCAACATTATTGAGGACATTCGTTTTTATTCTACTCTAGGATAAATGGGATGGCGAAGAAGAGGGGATCAGACATGTATGGACTGAATAGCCTGATTTCAATTTACTAAAACATTTGATAACCTAATGATGTCAAGAAGCCGTTCTGCTGTACTCGGACCATGTCCATGTTCTCTTAGCACCAATTCAGTTAAATTATTTATAGAAATGCAGCTTTTATTGCCAGCTCTGCCATCATGAGAAGGAATGATTTTTTTCCCCCTATTTTATGATGCATGTGCTTTGCCACCATATATTCATCACTTAATAATTTGAAATATGATTGATTTTTGCGAGGTAGTGCCTAGGGCTTTCAGAGAAATTTAATTCTGCCTCCAACATTTGCTTTATTAGATGATTTAAGGTTCCTAAATAACCTCATGACGTAGACTTCCTTAAATGGTGTGTAGGCTTGGGTAGAGTAAGTGGATTACACATTATCTGCTTCTTCTGCTCTTTGTACTGAGCCCCAGATTGCCTAAATGAGCCGTGGAACTGTGTCTAAAGTCAATTTGATTTGGCAGACCTGACTGTTGAATCCTGTAGGTAGCCAAGGCCACCTAGACATGAACTTTATCTGGGTTACTGATGCCACCTGGATCCAAGTAAAGGCTCATTTGGGTTAGTCATCGCCTAGTGGCACTAATGGTTAGCTTCTGAATGTTGCAGGCTGTTCTTACACATATAGTCAATAATTATCATAGCATATTTAAACCATGGATTCTTTGAAATGATTGTAATATTGAACAGCTGGTTCTTCCTTGGCCTGTACAGTGAGGTAATTATTGTAAACAGCATGTCATTTACCACAAAGCTTAATGTTACCCAGCGGCCTTTATCGATGAACACTATTAATAAAATGCCAGAAAGCAACTGGTCTTCACTCCATCTCTGTCATGCAGCAAAGTCACTACAACAAAATGGCATTTCCATTCATAATTGCCTGACCCTACCTTCTCCAGGTCGCTGAGAGACTAACAGCACACAGAGTTGCTCTGAGAATGTGAATAATGGAAAAGACAGAATTCTCTTTTCCAAGAGACTGAGTATTATTCTGGGATAAAGTTGGAGAGTCAAAGTATAGTGAATGTAGTTGGTGAGGGATAAGCATGTGGATAAATCGTGGTATTGTTGAAAGGAGAGACTACACTGCCCCACATTAACAAAGCATAACCAGAAATCATTAAATACATCGTGATGCTGTG
>OOFE01001361.1:1368-15545 GCA_900323365.1 Monocentris japonica | reverse complement strand
TTATCACATGTTCACATCAGCAACTGTCAAAAACGAGCTCTTCTTCCACAACAGAACAGAGAATACCCTCAAAACCCCACATCATCAGGAAGCTATCGAGGTTCTGGTTCCACTTATGACAGGTGAAGTCCACCAACATCCTGGCCTTTACCATGTTTACAACGATTACTTAAAATCAATGTTCATAGATGCTTCTACCTTCCTCCTCCTGCTCACATAAACAGCCATCTTCGCTTGACCAAGAATGAAATTTAACAGCTGACATTTATCCCTGTGCTTTCTGCTGTACTTGACCCCACGGACAAACAGTTGTTGGTTAAAAACTTCACCAAACATCCTGAACACTTCCTCTAAAAAAAACAAACAGAGATGAGAGAGAGACAGAGAGAGAGAGACAGGGAGAGAGCCCTAAACAGAGAATCTAAACTGGCTGAATATCTCTTTACTGTCAGAGACAGATCCTAACCAAGTCCAGGCTCAGTGACCAGCTAGCCATAGAAAAAGGGAGATATAAGAAATCATGGCAATCCAGAGAAAATAGAATATGTGGTCACTGTAGGACAGGTGAGGTTGAGACAGAGAGGCACTTTCTCATGAAATGCCCCAAACTCCAAAACATCAGGGAGCAATATCTAAAAACATTCAATGAAGTTATTCTTCAATTCACTGAGCTAGATGACCATTCTAGACTGAGAGTCATTCTGGGTGAGCTGGATGACCAATCTAGACTCTAGAATCTAGAATCTAGGTCAGCTTCTGAGCTGACATGTTTGAACATATTGGGCGCATCTTGCCCCCCAATATGTTCAAACATGTCACAACCTGAGGGACAGTGAGTGGACAACATAAACACACATCACAGCTGACACACACACACACACACACACCTGTACATACATACGTACACACCTGCACACACACATAGCTGGTGTAACCTTACTGACTAATTTATCTAATGTTAATTACAATTATCTGAATGTTTATTTTGTAATCTGCTTTGGAAACATGGTTTATGTTTTCAGTCATGACAGTAAAGCAAAATGAATTGAATTGAGAGAGAGAGACCTCTGTGTTGATAACTCTTTAATTTCAAATTTGTAATAATTTTCACAGTATGCTCCCCCCAAATATAGAGACAAAAGCCATTGTTTTCCGTGCAGTACAATGATCCACTAACAGGCAGACAAAGATTTAGGCCTCTGCATGTTATAATTATTAAGTAATAACATTTTTGTGGCCACAGCAGAAATGTAACCCCTAATCCTGATAGTGTTAGTGCCTTTCTCTACTTATTGAGCTAATAATGTCTTTATGATATGTAGCTGCAGTAACATGAAAGACAAATGAAATTAACTATGACCATTACAGAGCCACAGTTCCTGGCCCGTGGCAGCAGAAAACAAACAGAGCTAATCTGATTCTGCCTAACAGTCATCTGCAGGTCAGGTCGAAAACAGGAAATTTTATAATACACACCCACAATTTCTCAGAGTGATAGCACTAGAAACAATCAGTAGCCTCCTGTGTGTCTGCTGACTCCTACGCTGTACTAACTAGGGCAGGAAACTTAATGTTTGTCAACAGTGGCTGATAATCTACCTGTCAACTAGATGTCTAGAATAGGATGTCAGCTGATGGTTAGTTACCTGTCAACTAGATGTTTGGAATAGGATGTCAGCTGATGGTTAGTTACCTGTCAACTAGATGTCTAGAATAGGATGTCAGCTGATGGTTGGTTACCTGTAGAGTAGACTAACTTTGTTTTGGTAAAGTTTATTTATATAGCTCTAACAGACAGAGACACAGGCACGGAGTAGAGAGTTGAATGGCCAGCACACTGTGTTGATAGTACATACAACTATATAAATAAGCAGGACTCGACTCTGCTTTCCCACTCAGTCTCCTCCATTAGCATGCCTCCTGCTAGCTTTTGGGCTCCAAACACAAGTCAGCTTCTGAGCTCCAAAGCTAGCAGGAGCTTTCCAGCTGCCCTCCAGGTAGGTGCAACTGCTGCTAGTCCAGCTCTGTCTCTGCTCCTTTCTCCTCTCTTCCTCTCAACTGCAAGATTAAAATGGTTCCCAGCTGCAATCGGCCAATTAAGGCTGATTGGCCAATTGCCAGTACCAGATGCAGGAAGAACGAAGCCCACTAGATTGATTCTCTCCTGCATCCAGCCCACACTTCAACCACACATAGCAGGTCTAACTTGGACAAGCTGATAGACAATCAGATTTATGACAGGATCAACTTTTTGTTATCAATCAAAATATGACAATTATGATGTTTACAGAATATGATTAGAACAAAAGCACATGAAAACAGTGACAGAGAGGATTGAAAGGACTTAACAGAGTGGAAGCCATAGCCAGCCTACATACATTGTAGCCCAACTTGGCCTCTATGAATAGAAGTAAAAAATTCCAGAAAAACCCTATAGGAGAAAAATTGGAAGAAACACTGGGTCACTGTCCTCAGTCAACCAGGGGCTGAATAGAAGATTGATCCTGGTGATAAACTCCTGGGCCTAAATCAGCTGGGTCTGGCACCACAAACGACTTTGACCTGGTCGGCATCAGAACTCTATATCCACCAGGGGCCAGCACACACATTGCAGATCTGTCAGAGTCCAGCTACCATGTCCCAGATTTGGCAGGGTAGCAATACTACTCAATGACTGCGTGTAGGACTAAGCTTTTTCTAGGTCAAATTCACAGATTCATTGTTTGGCCCACAGTCCCATGTATAATTATGGGTTTTGTTGCAGTGCAATCACGTTCTTCCTTTATTGGCCACTGAAAGCTGTCCAGTACACCCACCATGAACTGTTTGAACAGACCCTACGATCTGTCCCATTCAGCCCAAACTCTGGTGGCTGCCCTAATCCACATAGCCACAAGTTGGCCCATGTGGGAGAACGCCCGCCCCATTGTCAAGAGACTGGTCCTTACTTGTTCTATCTGTGCACTGCCCCTTGATGTTAAAAGGTATGCAGAAGATGACATCCAAGGCCTACCGGAATCTACTTATAATTCTGCCCATCACTGAAACGCCCTTCAGCTGTCTAGTGATGGACATCATGAAAAAGCCATGGCCCCTAATTTTTGTCTCCAGAGGTGATACCCCTAAACACAGCCAGTGCCAACACCTTCGTTGCAGACATGTTCCTCCTTTTCAGCCGGGTAGGTAAAGCCAATAAGATTCCAACAGACCAGAGATCCCAACAGACCAGGGCTCCTGTTTCATGTCAAAAGTAGGTAGGTAAGCCACATATGTACCTCTGTATATGATCCCCAGACTGATAGGCTGATGGAAACACTGACTTGATGGCACAAGTATGGCTCATGGTGCGGGAGCATATGAGGAAAGCCCAGAAAGCACAGGCATATGTCTACAACAGCCCAGGTCAGAGAGTTCCAGCACAGGGAAAAAGACATGGTTCTTATACCAACTATAATGAATGCAAGCAAGTAAGGCAGCCAGACTGGTTTAAGGGTCATACTTCATAAGTCATGGGAATTTACTGAAAAGAATTCTATGTCCCTGAATGCACCTCAACGCCTGCTCTGTCAGTCCATGTCTCCCTCCAGGCAACTGGTCAAATCAGCATGGGGGGGAACAGCTGTCCTTCAGCCAACAACAAGAGTGAAGTCAAGTAGAGTTTACTGTCATTTCAGCCGTACATGTAGCACATACAGCCAAACGAAATGTCGTTCCTCACAGGACCAAGGTGCAAAAAAACAGAACATAGACGTTCTAGACATAGACGTGACAACCAAAAATACAACCAACATAATAAATAAAAGAATAAAATATATAGTAGAAAAACAATGTGCTGAGTAGTGATGTCTGTATAAAGTGTCAAGTGTAAAGTGACCCGTGTAGGGTGTGTGTGTGCATGTGTGTGTGTCAAGTAAGGCATGTATGTTTTTTGGGTAGCAGCGAGCTGTTGCTCATCCTGGTGGTGCTGGCCTTAATGCTGCAGTACCTCCTGCCAGATGGCAGGGGGTCAAAGAGTCTGAGAGGGGTGGGAAGAGTCCCCTATGATGCTGGAGGCTTTCCATAGGCATCTTTCCCAGTAAGTGTCCTGGATGGGGAGGACCCCTATGATGCATTTCACTATGTAGCTGGTCACAGATTCTGCGTACTCCTCAATGTTCATGTGCAGGTCATAGGTGGCAGCCTCCTGAACATATCCCAGTCTGTGCATTCAAAGCAGTACTGTAATGCTGAGGTGGCTCCTGCCGGCCAGGCCCTGATCTGCTTTAGTACTGCCTTGTTGCGCTTGAGCACTGGTCTGTATGCTGGGATTAGCATAACAGATATGTGATATGAGTAGCCAAAGTGGGGGCGGGTGGCAGCCTTGTATGCTTCACAGATGTTAGTGTACACCAAATCCAACATATTCTCCCATCTGGTTGCAAAGTTCACATGTTGGTAGAATTTAGGCAGCACAGTTTTTAGGTTTGCATGGTTGAAGTCTCCAGCAACAACAAAAAAACCATCATGATGGGCAGTCTGTTGCCTGCTGATGGCACCATAGAGCTCCCACAGTGCCTCCTTAGCATTAGTGCTGGGAGGGATATACACAGCCACCACAACAATAGCAGTAAATTCCCTTGGCAGATAGTATGGCTGACTATAGCAACTCGCTACGATACCGGGTCTGTGACAGACAGACAAAGGCAGGAGGGCAGAGTTAACGGGCCAGCAGGCTGTTTTATTTGCACACAGCAGTATAATTCGGCCCGATCTCGATGGCTGCTCTGAGCGTTGTCTCCCTCAGCTGGTGCACCCCCCTCTGCCCCGGCAGGTCAGCCACGTAGCACCAAAGCTGGCCAGTCCACCAGGAGCATCCTGCTCCAAGCCCGACTGGGCATCTCTTCCAGGCTACTCCCGGCTGCATCCTCCGCGGACCTTGGTCGGTCGCCGCTGCTGGTCACGCATGGCTCTCCGCTCCGTAGTCCGATCTGACTCCTCAGTCTCCTGTTGAACTGAATCAGTCGCTCAGACTCTCACTCTGGCTCACTCAGACACACTCTTGTTCACACAAGCACAAACAGGTTAAAAGGCTAAAAGGTTAATTGGCCGCAGCCGGTGCAGGATCCAGGGAGAGTCAGTCCACTGACTCAACTCTCTCCTGGATCCAGCCTAGGCCTCCCCCACACCCTCCCCCCAGTCTGCCACATACCTGAAAAGCACACTTCAGGGTCTGTTGCACAATGAGATAATTATGGAGTGCACTTGACAGTCGCTCCTAAAACATTAGCACCACTCCACTACTGAACAAAGACACACAAATACTTCTCGACCACACTAAGAGATGATCTCATGAACCTTCGAACCAAACCATGCAAGTGATATGCAGTTTTTACAGCACAGTCTCTCCCTAAAAAAGTTCTGTTGAAAGCAGTACCTCGTTTTGCACTTTGTCTAACTATAATATAAACTATAATATAATGCATTTTCAATATCACACACAATACTACTCTAGCTACCAGCCACATTCCCCCCCATCGCTCACTGGTGCCCCAATATGAGATTCTGTTCAAATCCCTCACCCCTGTAAATGCTTCTGTCTCTCGGGTCCTTATCACACATTCATAGACTCAAGAGCTACTGTTTCACCTCACTGCCCCATGTTTCTGAAATGAGCTTTGAATTATTTTCTTTAGTTCTATCCTTGAAAAACAAAAGCTACTGCGCTGTTCTCCAATAATGCCGATCTCTGAAAGCAGATTATCTTATGATGTGTTCTGTAAGATGGAACAGGCGTCTGATGCCCCCTTCTCCAGAGAGGAAGGGATTTGGGTTTTGTATTTCACGTATAACAGTCTCTCTGCCCAGTCTTCCATGCATTTACAGTAAGTAAAAAACACTAGTATTCATGCATTTGTAGGCTATTTGTATTGCAGAATGTCTCAGACAGTGTTTGGCATGCTTTTTGAGGGACCCAAAAAAGGACTAACCTGTGGAATTCTCTCCAGAAAAGCTCACTCACCACTTCGCTGTAGCCTTGATGATGTCATATCAACAAGAAAATAAAGGGGTTTCATTCCAAAACAGGATGTATCTATTTTGGAAGAATTTTGCAACCATAAAACGATCCTATCCTTCAAAACACAACTATTTTATATGCATGAATCACTGGTAACCCATAATGTGTTTTGCTTTCATGCCAGCAGTCATTTTGTAAGAGTGGATATCTCACTTTTTGAATGAAACTCTTAAAATGCACTCCTTATTCTTAGATTTTGCTGATGACTACTTGAGTAGTCTCCTCAGGAAATTCAGCCCAAGGACTGAGTAACAAGATATAATTGTTCATTTGCGAGCCATAGTGGGAAAAGACTCCAAGAACTGCAGACGAGTGGATGTGTTTTAATCCACTTTCAGGGTCGGCCAGATCTGGGGAATCAGCGTCATTACACACTTCTCTTTAAAATCCCCCTGGGTCTCTTAATCTTAATTGGAAAAGTCTTAAACATAGAGGGAAAACATCTAAATTGAATTTCAACTTAAAATTGAACACTGTAGACCTCTGAGGGAAAATGAGTTCACAAATGTACTTTTGTTCTTTTCATTGCTCTCTCACATCCTCTACTCCCTCTCATATTAACCCATAAAGCCCAAAGTCTATTGGAAGTACGGTGAGTCATTCATCAATCTGAACCAAAGAAAGTTTTTATGCAGAAGCATTAAAGCTTGGGTAAAACAGTAAAACTCCATGATGCCGGTGAAAATGATTTTCATTATCCTGCATGATGATGCAGTCAACATTAAGTAGATTGTTACTGTATGAGAGCAAGGTTTAAAATTGGGTTCCAGTTGAAAGCTATCATGACATCTTCCTCTACCACCTCCCTGGGCCGAGGCCCCGTTCCGTCAAAAATATGACAGGTGTTTGACATGCCTTGATCCCAGCATGCTCTATTGCAGAGAAATATCACTGTCTTCTTCTCACTAACCCCCTATTTCTCCTTCTCTCCTCTTCCATCTGTGGTTTGTTTTATCATCTGGGGGGATTTAGCTTGGTGTCGCAGTGTGAAATGTTTTCTCCACTGCAACGCACCCCTGACTGCTGGATCAATGTGGGGTGGTGATGGTCGGCTCTGGCCCGGACTGATAAATGAAAGCCAGTTAAATGTCTGAAGGGTCCACCACTACAGGACACCACGACTACGCTGCAGTAGCAGAATGATGTCCGATAAAAACCTAATGCACAGCTGTGGGAGGGCTTTGTCAAGCAGGTGTCTTCTGATGAGCCATATCAATACACCCTGGGGATACAATTTCCCTGGAAAAACATACATCATACATGTAATATAAGGGGGAGGGGAGCTACTAAGCTAAAAACATTGCTATAGTTTAGCATGTACCTAAGTATCTAAACCGCAGTATGATTAATTCTTCCACAGTATCTTAACTGAATTATGTGAAAGGCAATGCTCCAGAAGACCATGCATGAGAGGAGGCTATGATTCTACTCCCTTCACTACAGGGAACTGATAAGAGTCTGTGAGTCCTTGTGGTGTGGCTGCAGGCTGGATCTATATGCACTGATCTATAAGGGAGGGTGGATATTCAGAGGAGTAAGGGGGAATAAAGCTTTTTTCCCTCCTATACAGATGGACACACACACACACACACACATGCACGCACACCTGTGCACACCACACACACACACATCATATTGCTGAAGCTAAAATAGTACTGTCTGGCCCGAACAGCTCAGACAGCTCAGTCTTGCCAGCCCGGACAGCTCAGTCGGTAGAGCATGAGACTCTCAGTCTCAGGGTTGTGGGTTCGCTCCCCACGTAGTGTAAACTGTAATTTGTCGCTTTGGATAAAAGCATCTGCTAAATGACTGTAATGTAGTATGGCAACTTAAGGTGGTTTGCAATGAGCAGTTCTATCAATGTAAAAAGCAATGTAGATATTTAGAGTCAACCAACTGACCCTGGAACAGGTAGGGGTTCAGTGTCTTGGTCAGGGATGGACGCATTGGATTTTGTGGGGCTCTCATCTGTAAAATTCAGGTTACAGGGTGGGCTCTCAAACCACACAGGTGGTGCACTACAGCATTTGGTCAAACTGAACTGAGTCAAAAGTATAGATAAGTGTCAATGAGGAGTCCTCAGTTACACTTGGATTGTTGGTCATAATATATTACACACACACCCTCAGCACATTGTCTGGCGATGCCTTTACATCAAATTCCATACTAACTTTTCTCAAGGCAATAGAAATCTTTCATATGGGCGGGAGCCACCACCTCAATAATAATGCACCTGCATGCAATATTTCATACCATTATTCTGTAGTAAGGGGAAGACATGATGGCTCTCAAGGGCAACAGCTGCTGCCGTTTTACTTGCGTCTCGCTTTGATGAAGTTAAGAGATGAGTTTGGGAAAAGCAATTTCACCAAATGTCACAACGCAAGTGAGCCACATGCTTGCATATGACAGATAGAAATGGAGAAGGGGGATGCGGTACGGTACGCTTCTCTCTCGCTCGTATTCTATTGGTATTCTTTCACCTTAACTCTTCCATATCCTCCCTGACCCGCTGCTTATTTCCCACTGCCTTTCAATTTCTTCAGCTTTCGGTTTTTCCATTTTTTTTTCCTCAACCTCTTTCACCCCCACCTCTTTTCTCCATCCTGTTTCTCTTTATTTCTTTCTCCACCATCTGATTTCCTGCCAACGGAAACCGATAAGAGAGAAAATGCCTGTGTGTGCATGTGTGTGTGTGTGGTTGTATGTGATATCTCTGATTACCTGGCTGCTTCATCAGCAGAGTGAGTTTCTATCTCTATCTCTGAATCGGCTCCTGGTGCCAGCTCCCAAAAAACAGGCTTTAATTAGGACATACAGAGAAAGGTTCACCCTATCTCTCTCTCCCTTCCTCCATCCCTCTCTCTCTCTCGCTGTCTCTCTTGCTTTCTGTCTCACATACACACACACACACACACACAGAAGCACGTTGTTCTTAAAAACAATAACGTGTCACCAAGACAAAATGTGTTTTCAATCTACTTTTTCAGTAATCGCTCTCATCTGAGGGACATGATGCTGAAAATTGAAAAGAAAACTAATTAATTGACGATGAAGATGAGGAGAACAGCAATGTTAAACCTATCAGTGTCACTCAGTTGAGAGCCGTTCATCTTTGCGGGCCCCATATGATGTTTGGACACAGTCTATCACACCCATTTCATGGCTTCACACTTCAAAGGGAGATCCACGGGATAAAGGCGTAACGAGACAAGTGAGAGCAGAAAACAATCAACAATTCATCAAGAGGAGTCTTTCTGCTCTTCGTATCTGATTTAGAGAATCTGATGGAATCTTTTCTAACGCAGCAGGGATCCCTGGGGAGCGGGATGAGCACTCACACATCCTCCACTGTTTTCAAGATTTCCGTTGAGGCCAGTTTTCCAGATTTGGTTAGCTTGGCAAAGCTGACGAGCCAACCACAAATCCAAATCCCTTTCCCTAAATTACTCCATTACCCCTCTCCACCAGATCAACCCACAGGCCTTCACTGCAACAAGCACGTTTACACATTTTCTCTGCTCTCAAAATGATTCTGTGGTGGGGGGAAAAAAAAATCCAGAAATGTTCCCACATTACTCTGGGGAGGGTACAAGCCCGAGGCAAGCATTTTCACTCCATACAAATGGAGAGGAGAGGAGGCTCAAGACAGGAACATGGTGTGAGAAACTGTGCACTGTAATCTCACAGCACCCGTTAAAGGATGCTCAAACAGCCATTGTCAGGTAGTAGCACGTGCTGATCTCTCCAACCATTACTTCAAACTGGCTGAGATGCACCCACACGCCCTCGGTGAGGGATACATGCTGCGTGGCAGTAAGAGGAAAAAGACAGGAGCTTAATGAAGCTTTCAAATAGTCCCGTGACTAAATGAGACTGTGAGCTCCAGGTTTTACTGCACACACCACTGAATGGTCAGGAGGCCTTCACGTAACAAAAGCCAACGGTAGCCATATGCCGGTCTGGTGCCAGTCCGGTGCCATGGCGGAGCCTGGGTGGTAATTGGGCATTAGGCGGAGGGGTAGCGGGGCTGATTCATGCCTAGCCAAGGAACCCCAGTTTCAGTCTGGCAGTTGCAATGGCACACCAGCTGCTGCTAAGGACCCCAGCTGAACCTTGCTGGCAGCCAGGGCGTGGAGATTGGCATAGTGACCTGTAATGGCTGCTGGTGGGGCTGACACAGATACACATGGACAGCTGGGTAAACAACTGGCAAGTACGTAGGTGAGACGGGAGATGGTGGGGTTGGGGGAAGAGCTACGCCCCTTTAGAGTAAAGCTTCAAGTCCTCTATGTCCTGTGAGCGCAGTGAATATCTGATCTCATAAAAAACAAAAAAGTGTGTGTGTGTGTGTGTGTGTGTGTGTCTTTATTGGGAGTCAAGCTGTAGCCCTGCGTAAAGCCAGGCCTGAGGGAAGATATGATTTACTGTCTGCCTGAGAAAAGCTCTCTCATTCCCTCTGAGGACCAACCACAGAATCCCTAATGAAGAGTCTCTTTGGAATGGAGAGCACAAACATACAAACTCATACATGACAGACACAGACAGACACACAGATACCGACACACACAAGCACACACACTGACGCACACACTGATGCACACACACACACACACACAGAGCTTTTTTGTAATCCCAAGTATTCTATAGATATAGATTCATAACTTCTGAAAACAAAATCGCAATTTTCATCATTAGTGAAGTCCATTACGAATCAACAGCATGCAAACTTCAGCTGTCTGGCTAACTTCACTCACTTCCTTTGACCCATTGATCAGGTGACCAATGGGTCAAACTCTGATGTAGTCCTTTAACCATTTAATCTCACTGCAAACCTAATAGCCAGTCCTCTCCTTTAACAGCTGTGCACAGTACATGCGTGCTCACCCAGCTACTCACACTCACACACACACACACACACACACACACACCTTCTTTGTCGTCATGGCGAATGATTGCGTCCTGTATGACATCAGCGAGGCTGAAGTGAATGCGATGCTTCTTGCGGTGACTGAGCATGGCTCGGGCCTTGACTCCACCCTGCTGGCGCTGGACGCTCTTCTCTCTCTCGTAGTACGCCCTTATTTGGTCGCAGCGCATCCTCCTGACCAGCCGCTGGCGCTGGCCAATGGGAAGAGACTCCAGCAGACACTGGTCTATCTCCATGTTCTGACGGAAGACGTTACATATCTGGAAACAACCTGAAGACAGACAGAGAGAGGGGACGACAGGGTTTAAGATATGAAATTTATATTTGGTCTCCTCATCTATTTGTACATGGCATATACTTTTATTTTTGCCATATTTGTTTCCAGTCAAGGTCTGGTTGCAAATGTGTTAAGAGTGAGAAAGAGAAATAGATTTGCCTGAACAAGTGAAACCACTGCAGACCATTTATTGTGTTTATTCTAATACAGTCTGATACTGAGTTGGCAAGACGAGGCTCAGATGATAAAGCACACCAGAGCTGTCAGCTTCACCTCCAGGCAGGACTGTGTGTCCGTGTGTGTGCATACATGCGTACATGCGTTTCCATTTGTGTGCGAGCCTGTATGTTTGTGTGTGTGTGTGTGTGTGTGTGTGTGTGTAAGCATTTAGCATTTGGCATATTTACAGTGCAGTATATTTGCTGTGTCTGTTTAACCCCGGGGTGAGTTGAGAGTGTTTTGTGTCTTGTCTTTCCCGTCCCAACAGTGTTTAGTGATTCTCCTGACTCTTCATAATCTCTCTGCCTCACTGTGGAACTGAGCCAAACAGATCTCATCGCTAGGCAGCAGACAACCTTATTATGGTCTGTTTGGGAGGTTAGCAGCTACTTCTGCAGTGGTGGGACCAGGCCGGGTTTCGTTGAGCATGCTCACATAAAAATCAAAGAGAGAAACACACACATTAGGATAAAACCAACTCATTGCACAAGGTAGATGGAAAAAGATATTTTACTCAGAGCCAGAGGTTCAACCTACAACAGCAATGTGTGTGTGTGTGTGTGTGTCTGTGTGTGTGTCTGTGTGTGCGTGTTCTGCAATGTGTATGCAGTGTGATACAGCAGTGATTATTTGACTAATTCAGGTCACAGCTATCCCACAGGAGAGGGAAAGGGAGGGTTGGAGAGGACCCCTGTTGCAGATAAACAGAGACATTGTGTTTCTTCTTTATCTGACTCTTCTCCCTCGTTGGCTCTGCCGTCTCCTTCCCTGCTGTCTCCTTCTCACATCCAGTCTTTTATCCTCCATTTTTGTCTGTCTCTTATTTCCCTTCAGCATCCCTGTCTCTTCATTGATCTGTCTGAAAGGATGCTCTCCATGTTTCTCTGTCTCTCTCCCTCTCTACAGAGTGACTCTCTTTCTCTGTCTGTGTCTCCAATCTCCTCTTGCTCTGTGTGTTGGGGGTGACTCAGCACAGCGCTACATCAGTCTGCTAGTCAGCTTTAAACCACTGTCAGTGGTACGCCTTTGAAATCCTACAGTGTTTCTGCCATCACCCCGACCCCTCTCTTTCTCCCCCTCCCTGTAATACTTCCTTCCAGAGGGCCAGGAGTAACTTGCTCTCTTTTTGTCATGCAGACATGGAAGTGAGAGCATCCCAGAGAGTGAAATGCAAAACTCTTTGAACAGTGTTCACACCCCACAGTCAAACAATAAAAGCACAAATGTCCTTTTCAGCACAGTCTCCCAGCAGACATGGCTGTGCCGTCGCTGTTGAGGTTTTGTGTCTACTTTAAGTATTGCCGTTTCCCACCTGCAGGGGCCAATGTGTGTTCAGGCTAGATCCTTATTGGATAGAAACGAAGACGTGCGGGCTGATGAATGAAGCTGCTGTGTCTTGAAGTGCTTTTTGTGTGCTAGATAGACATCTACACATTTACATAACACCTGTCACACACACACACACACACACACACACCTCTTGTACAATGCACCAGTGCCATCTGCTTGGGCTGGACATGTAAAAGAGGCTCTTTTGTGTTCAGGTTCCAGACAGGGGAGGTCATTATAATACTGTTCATGCCAGGTGTCCGCTTCAACTGTATTTTAGTTTGGAAACATTGCCTCAGGGCTAAACAAACACACACACACCTCTGTCGGGGAAATTTGTCAAAGAAGTCAATTGCCACTGAAAGTTGTTTAAGCAGAGTGATCATTTAACCATGTTGCAGCACGGAGAGAAAACAGCCTACAGCTCCAACAAAGAGAGATGCCCCTCAAAGAGAGAGCAGGATCTTTATATCTACAAGTTACACAAGCCCCTTTAGGTTTACCTCGGGTCTCAATAGCAAGGTCACTAGCAAAGACAAAACATTGATGGGAAGCATACTTGTTCCCAGTCATTCCCTAACCCTCACCACTACATGCCAAACCATGACCCTAACCTAAACCTAACCTAAACCTAATCTTAATCTAAACTAAAACCTCAACCAAAGGCCTAGCTGTAATCTAGCCTGTATACACACACACACAGCCCAGAGTGAGTAGCCTGGGCCAGTGTGTCAGTCTGCTGGCCAGAGATGGATGTATTGTGAGTAGCAGCTTGGGTAAATGTGTCAAAGCACCTTGGCCAGTGATGCAGGAACAATAGCGAAACAATAGAGTCCTCACTGCAGGCAGCCAGCTAACACTGGCACAGGCAAGACTGACTGCAGAGCGATGGGGTACTGTCACATACTTTTGCCTGATTTGTCTCCATTGAAGGTCTGGTGGCAAACTGTAAGTGTGCTTGTAAGAGTAAGGAAGAGAGACAGATTTTCATGAAGAGGGGAATTCACTACAGACCATAGTTTTTATTCAAATGCTGTTTGATACTGAGACGGGAAGTACAAGGCTCAGATGATAAAGCACACTAACACTGTCAGTTTCACCTCAAGGCAAGTGTGTGTGTGTGTGTGTGTGTAGGAATTTGTTTCAGGCAGACAAACCAGATAATATTTAGAAAATAGACACAAGAAAGCTGCAATAGGCTACTGAATAAGAACAAAGCATCATACACTAAGGGAATACCATGTGTGTGTGTGTCAGACTGTACAGCCCAACACAAAATGAGGATGTATGAACCAGTGGTGAACTCACACTGCACCCTCTCTCTCTCCCTCTCTCTCTCTCTCTCTCTCTCTCTCTCTCTCTCTCTC
>OOFE01001348.1:16864-28863 GCA_900323365.1 Monocentris japonica | reverse complement strand
AAAATAAATAAATAAATAAAAAAAAAAACACACCTCCTCCTTCCCCCTCATTGGTATGAATAGTCATGAGCCATAAAGCCTGGCGGTGGAGACGCAGCAAGCGCAATAAAACCGTCAGAGGTGTAAAACACTCGACAAAAGTCACTCTGAATGTCAAATCCCTCACCCGCGGGTGTCTGGCCCGTTAGGTCTATTGTGCTCAACTGACTTTTATGCATCTGACAAGAATTGCCGTCTTCTCCTGGTGCAGAACCTCACAGGCCACATTTTCAGGATGGAAGCATCTCTGGTTAACCGTGAAATCGGAGAGAATTGGGGCGAAAAACACAAAAACAGGAAGGAAGTATTTGGAAAGCTGTTGGGGGTTTTCTTTCCTTGGGTGCACTGGTGGATGGCAACTACATGTATGCATAAAGAAATTAACACTAAAGAACACATGAGATTGAATACAAAGAGACTGAGTCCAGCACAGTCGTTCTTTATTCTAGCTTTGCCATAACCGATGCTGATTTTGTTGAGATGATTCTAGAGGCACCATCAAATGATTTTCAAGGACCATATCCCTGCAGGTTAATTAGAAAAATTGTGGGCCAATCATTTTGGAACGTGCACAAAATCTTAATTTTGTACAAAAGTAATAGCTGAGTGCCTGTTTTGCTCTTTTCATTTTACTTGAGAAACAACTACTGTGACAGCAGCTCTACTTGAATAATATAACTCCTTCCACCTGTCGTACACATGCAGACCCTTGAATGAGTGAATTGTGTTGTGAAACCCTGCAAAATAACAAATCTTCTAGAAAAACTCTCCAATCAGTCACTTTTGTCAGTGCTGGTGCACTGTTGATTACTAAGCATCTGCCCATTCGGCCATACTGCAGCTCAGTGGCCCTTCGTCATCCCTGCCTGCCTTTCAGCAGCAGATGGGACTGCGGGGAGTTAAATCTCCTGAACCCCACCAGCCATCCTACCGCATTGGCTCCCAGCCCGATACCAAATATGCACACAAAGACACAACACGCCACACAGCTCCGTGTCGGTTTCCCCCCGATGTGTCCAAGTCACCGGCTGGGGAGCAAAGGGACACCATGCCACAGAGTGCCATCTTGTGCCTTCGCTGATGCCACGCTGAGCCCCCTGGCAACGCCAACTGGGCTTATGTGCCTGTGGACTTATCTCCGGCCCTATTGGCGCCACGCAGAGGGGGCTGGCAGGAGCCGGCATTGGGTCGGCATTGGCGCTCGCCACTGTTTGTTCTATATAACCCCTCTCTCTCTCTCTCTCTCTCTCTCTCTCTCTGGAGGCGATGTTGCAAAAGCTAGCAGAAAAGTGTGTATTCGTGCTAGATGCACACACGCAAAACACACACACACACACACACACATATAAGAGGATTCTTATCTGCAAGAGCAACTGCTGGGCACTTTGTCTGTGTGTGTGTGTGTGTGTGTGTGTGTGTTAGCAGACAGCTGTAAAGAATGCCACATCCCCTGAGGACCACAGCATCGGCCAGAGAGGAAGTGGATGGCCAGACAGACAGAAAACCAGACAGACTGAGCGGCTGTGTGGCCTATCGGATGAAGAGACGCTGGTATCAAAGACAAGAGCCTCGAAAAATAGACTCACAGAAGCCGAGGATAAAAAGGTAAACCCTTCTGGCTGCGAACACGACCCCGCACGACCTCGCAGAGCCTGCTTTGAGATCCTGTTGATGTTGGCCTACAAGGGAGCATTGAATCTCTTCTTATCTTCGGCAGCTGCCAGCAATATCCCGAAGGCGCTGGCAGTTCTATCGGGTACCGTACTTGACTTGGGTAATAAAACACAATCAAAATGTCACAAATTAGGAAACACAGACACATCTCTGGTGAACTAAATGAGGAGCTCAAACTACTTGCGAAAGAAACTTCAGAAAAGGGAGGGATTATTCACAGGGAGCGAGCCGCCCTCTGCTCCTCCTTATAGCCAACGTTTCTCTGCTTGGTTTCGATATTCCCTATACCATAAAAGCCCAGCAGCTTCTGATGTAGTTAGCGAACAGAGCAAGAGCAAGGTAAAGGGCTGTTCCTCATTCTGTTTGAGGAACGCTCTTAGTTAAGCGGACGGACACGGCGCAGCTCGCAGCTGCTCAAAGAGGAGTGAGAATGATTTATGCACTGCTTTTTCTGTGGGAGCAGTCGGGGGAAATTCGGCATGATTATTAAGTTAGGGGCTGGAGCATTTCAAGAAAACACAATGCCCGCCCCTGAGGTGTTTGAGGTGTTCGCAGATTTTTTACTGGGAGCGGGAGCTTGTTTTTCCTCGGTTCAGCCGGTTTGTGTTAGTTCGATGAGAAATTCCTGAAATGGTTTGAGTTTAAAAGGCTGGGCAATATTGGGAGAGGCCGGAGTGAAGGGATTGGAGAAGTCGTTTAAACTTTCACTGGTGTTTCTGCATGTCTTCAAGAGCCATTTAGTCTACATTAGTCAACAGGCAAAGGCAAGCGAGAGCTTTAGCATCTCGATATGTGTGTTGCATGGCTGTCAATACTGTGAAGCCCATAGACTTTCAATCCAATTGGCCATAATATAGGCTAAAGAATTCAGTAGCATCAAACTAATAATCTATATTGAAAAATGCAAAACATATTATTTTCTTACAACATGATATCAAAATGCCTACCTAGAAGTAACAACGAACAAACCCGCTGTCAAAACAGTTACACTGCGTAACGACTCTAACGTAATGGGTGATAGTCTAATCTAATCGCAAAAAATTAATTGGCCCCATCCGATCACAACCAGTGGTGTAAAAAAAATGGAGAGACGTCTGTTGGAAAAGCTTCTGACAGGAGTTTGTTGTATTTTAGGAGGCTAACATCTGCTAGTGAGAAGCTGCCAACTAGTAGTGCCCTCCCCCCAAACAAGAAAGTTTTTCAGCTATCCTGTCCAATGGCAACAGCTGTTATCTTTTTGCTGGAGTTAGCTGTCATCCATCTACATTAACAGGACCGGTCGCAGAGGCATGGTCAGAAAACGACAGAGGCTGGGCTCTTTTGCAGTGGGAGAAAGATAGAATGGGATGTCGGAGGCTGGAGAGGAGCAAGCTCCCAGGAGATCCATGACCGAGGTCAGGGGGGGGTTGCGTCTCAAGTTAACTTGAGTGATTCCAACGATAAGACACCAGAGCTGCCTCTATACGTTGAACTCCTCTGTTGTTGTGCAGGTCCAACTATGTGTCCAACGATGTATCTTGTGTGACATGTAAACATCACGTAAATTCTTGGCACCTTTAGTCGTGATTACGCCGCATTGGTACTCCAAGCGGCATGCAATTTCTGCCATGGTTCATCTACTCCCTCTCACACACGCACACCTGAGCACTCACACCAAAATGACAACCCAACCCAAGACACTTACTTGCCACCTCCAGCGACGCATTGCGACTGACCGCCTCGCCCAGGTAGTTGCGCGCCACACACACGTAGACGCCTTCGTCGGGTTTGCTCCGCCTCCCGTGAACGATTCGCAGGAAGAAGAGGGAGCCGCTGGGTAAAAGCATGCGGTGGGATCGAGGGTCCTCACGGTCTGTTTCGACTCGCTCGCCATCCTTGTACCATTCCACCATCGGAGTCGGCCGTCCCTCAGCCTTACAGTTCAGGGTGGCCGGCTCACCTTTCGACACGATCAGATCGGACGGGTGCTCCATGATCCGAGGAGGAGCATCCTCTAACCTAGGCCGGGATCCTGGTAGAGAAGGAGAAGAAATGGTTAATTTTGGACTACACTAAAAAATATATTGTTCCTCAATGGCTCTTTGGCTGTAATCACAAGGGGAAACCGTTTCTGGTGCTATGGAGAGCCTCTTTTGTCGTTTTGCCATATGAGAGTCCTATATGGCAGCAACAGGGCTGAAAATTGAAGTGTTGCTTTGTCACATCAAGGAAGGTTATGATCATAGCCAAATATCACTGATGTCTATAAAATGTATTCCAAGCGCCATAACCAAAAGCTGGAGCATCAAGTGTGACGGCACACAAACATTTATAGATTGCTCAAAGACTGAGGATGTCAAGTAAATAGAGCGCTGTTAAGGAGCAGGGACTATAATAAGCACATAACATCAAGCCGGTGCACACAAGAGGCAAGTGGGCGGCACAACACATTCGATTGCCTTCTCTCCAGACCTCTTGAGTTGGGTCAACAACTGCAGAAAAACACTGTTTTATCGCCAAAAACACGGTTCCGTGATATGAGCACACAATGTAATTGACAGTTACCTTTAATGTACAAATCAAGAGGACGTGTGAGATTACATGCTCTAAATTGAGCGCTATCAAACCGAACCAAATGTTCTCGCAATAGAGGTGAAGCAAGAGATTAATAGATGCAGTGGGACCGTGATAAACCGAAGCCCTTGTGAATGTAGGTTGTCTGAACCAGTGAAATATTTAGGTTTCTGAAATACCTTTTGCCATATACTTTTAATTTGAAAATGCTTTAGATTGCAGCAGGTGATCTATATTTAATAACATCATTTTCTCACTTCTGTATAGTGCATGGTTCAGATCAATTATGTATCAGGATAAACCTTGTAAAGTATGGCCGTTCAACATTTATTCAGTACGCTTAGAAAAACAGGTGGACTATCAAGGGGTTTTCTTCCGAGAAGCTGGGTGAAAGACAGAAATAAATGAAGACAGAGAGACGGAGTAATTCCCGCAGGTTTTTGCCAAGCTTTGAAATTGCTTTTTTTTCTCTCTCTCACTCTCTTTCCTCTCCCTCCTCCAGTTTGAATGACAGTGTGTTGGTGGGACAATTATGTATGAATAGCAATAACACAAACTCAAGCGCAAGTGAAATTTCCCCCTGGAGAGTATTTTAGAGAATGACATCGTGTGGCGCTTCTTGCCGGTGTTTGTCAAAATAATGAGTTTTGTTCCAGTGTTGATTGTTGATTGTTGCAGCTTTCATTTGCGAGGTTTTCTTTTCTTTTTACACACAGTTGGAGGACACCACTGTTTATTCTACCCTTCCTACTCATGCAATAAGCTAGGCTGTCAGGATCTCAAGGTTTCTCTCTACAGGTGCATGTATGAGAAGCAGTTCAAAGGTTCAAACTTTCCTGATAACAACTGATAAGTGAAGGGAGGGCGGGGGGACGGGTTCACATCCACTAGTCAAAATGCCTTCCCTCAGAGTGACAAATCCTCTGGGGTTTTGGGGAATTAACAACTCCACTGAAGTGCTTTTCATTGATGGGGCTATAGCATAGCTTCTGATGGCCCTGCTCTCAATGCAATTACATTCGCAAAGATGGAAAAATGGGAACCTCTGAATGGGAGGAAATGGTATTGAGGCTTTGAAGTAACTTCTAGTGAGGATCTAATAGCGGCTGGGTTTCATTTCATTTGAGTTTGGACGTAGTTTTGTCTGAGAGCTTTCAAGCCTTGAAAGCACATCGGACTGATCAGATAAACTTTCTGAAGATTAGATTTTACTTCAGTGATTTTTTGTGATAGATTTCACAAAAAAACACCTAACTGCAATTTTGGTAATGTTGCTTTTCCTTCCTTGAATTGAAACATCATTGTTTTGATAGGTTGAATTTTATGACCATTAAAAAGTTTAATAGTTTCATATATATAATCTTTGCTTCAAGGATAATTCCGGTATTTTTAAACCAGGGCCCTATTTTTACATATTGTGGGATCTAAATGACTAATAGGTACAAAAAGTTTTGGAATTGGTCCAGTAGATCGCCTCAGCAGGCAGCCGCAAAACAGGCTGCAATGGCTGCAACGTAATCCTTTGGGGTAGCTGCGCCCGATCAAAGTACGTCCACTAAAAGTGCCGGTAAAAATACCGGAATTATCCTTTAATTGCTCAAAACCGCCAGCATTGCAATTCAGTTGGTTATGATGTTGATGTAGAGATTCATGCATCACCACTGTAAAGTGTATACAGGATTGAGGAGTGTTGCTCTGTTCGTAGTTCTTTTCTGTAGTTATTTTATATAATTTCAAATGAGGTCTACAATCACAGAATCCAAAGACATTGCATTTAAGGCCTTGGACATTCATTCATTCAGTTGTATGTTGTTTGAGTAGTGGCTCTTCAAAGGAAATAGAATTTTGGTGTTGGTCACATATAGAAAAAAATTGGTGCAAATACAAAGAAATTAATTGAACACAGTTGATGGTGCTTGAGTCGTTGTGGATTGTTGACGGTCTAATCTCACCTGTGCAAACCCGAGTGATTTCCTTTGAAACTTTAAGATGCAAGACTGTAAGAAATGTTTGACATGGTAAATTCCTAAAAAAAAAAAAAAACATACTAATAAAAGGCAATATTCTTGCAAGATCACTCTCCTGAGCAATAAAAAAAAATTGTTGAGGGCTTTTCTTCCCTCGAGGCCTCCAGCAGAAGATAGTGGGGGCTGTTCATCTAATAGCTTTTATGTGGCGTGTATGTATCATGGTTGAACCGAGCACGACTGGTTGGGGTTTTGCTTGGTGGGGGGGCTCTGGCGAGAGCTCAGCAGGACAGAGCCTTTAAGACTTGACTCATAAATTTTACAGTGCAAGCTGGTTGGAACAAGCCATGTGGAAATGTTAAGCTCAGGCTTTTTAAGGGGGAAGAGACCACCGTGTGAGACTGAGCTAAATATCGTCAAGAGGTCTTTGGAGCTGAATACTACTGAGCATATTCCTATGGGCGTGGGACCTAGGGCAGTTTGGGCCTCTATTAAATCAACTCTCACTACTGTCTTCTATAACCAACCCCCTTAATCTGTGATGCCACGCAGATGAACAGCTCTATAGAAAGTTAATGGGAAAAATACAAGCCTAGACAGTCAGACTCCAAATTCTTGCCCAACTCCACGATGTGCATCGGTATGACAGCACAAAGGATGTTCATGTTAATAAATACTGACTGGACTGCCGTAGACCAGAAGAATATTTGAATTACTAAGCTAAGTCGTACTCCCCCAGGTACGCAGCTCAAAGTGGAGGTAAATGTATGTAGCAAATGTGGACGAGGCTGAAAAAGATGAAGTTAAATGGAAAGCGAGTCCAGAGAAGATGAATGGTTGTCTTGAGAGCAGAAGAGGTGGCTAATGGGAAGGTCTGGACTCTCTGAGGACCTATTAGCTCCTGCCTATGGTGTGCTATGGCAGGACAGCAGCGAGCTTCAAAACTTGAGCTAATTAAACCATCGGGAAGAGGTGTAAGAGTTCAGCCTCTGACAGCGAAGGATGGTGTTCAAAGAAGAGGCAAATTACAGTCTAAATTGCAATGCCATAACAAAAAGAGAGGCGCTTTGTTCACTTGACGGATTGACGTGTGCTCTTCACATCTAAAACTCATAGCAGTAAGTCATTAATGATAGTGCCAATGTTGTGATATCTAGTATTTAATTGTCGACGACGTCACGTGCTGAGCTGTTGATTAAGCCACTTGAATTTCTCTTTTAGCATAAATATATTGCGGTTAATCCGGCAGAGGAAACCAATTTTATTAATTCCACTCAGAATCTCAGTGAGCCCAAACTGACATTCATGACGGACTCAAAGAGGCTTGCGTGGTGTATTCCGCACATGGATTATATTTGAACACCAGGGCAAATGCATATACAAACAGAGTGAATTACTGTCAAACAAGTTCAAAGCCTTTTTTTAACTGGGACGAGGAGAAACAGAAAAATTGTGTGAGGCAAAAACACACAAGAACAAATGGGAGAAATTGAACAAAAAAAAAAAAAAAAACAGCCACAGGGAGCACAAACTCCTTCTGCAATGTCCTTTTTATAATGAAAGATGGGAAAGTGCTGAGGCAGAACTTTTCACATCTATTACTAGAACAAGTGGCTCGGTCTGTCCTGCTGATATAAAACAAGAACAGAGGGCCGCTGCCAAAGATCTGCAGCGGTTCCCCAGACCCCCTGCCAACTCCCCAGCCTTATTTCACCAGAAACACCAAGTGGGCTTTCATCCCTAAGTAGATTTACATCCTCTGGAAAGGCGAAAACATCAGCACATCACCCAGTAACTCCCACAAATCACTTACGCACTCTCTTGAGCGGCATTGAAATGAAACAAGAATGGGGGGCAATGAGCGAGTTGCATGTGGGGGGTTACAGTGTTGACAGCGGTTATGGTGTTGACATCAGTTACAGTGTTGACATCGGTCAAAATGTAAGGGAAAGCTGGTTTCTGGCTATCAATTCTCCTGACTGTGAAGTTCAAATTTCAAATGAAAACATATGTAGACTTCTTCCATTGTAACAGAATGCAACTTTGCCCGAGGTCTTTCCAATCCTCCACGACCTGCCCCTGCTGAGAGGTCACAGGTCAAATGAGTAACTGTCAACTCGTTTCAAGCATGTGATAAGGGGTGTGCCGATGATGCTATAGTTAGCCACGACAAATTTTAAATTGGGACTGGAAAGTTGCAATGGTTGCAAGAAAGTTGCAACCATTGTTAAGTTTCATTTTCATTCTCATGTCATTTTCTGGCTGAAGACAAGCTATGTGACAACTTATTTTCAACATAAGTTGCTATCCACTAGCCAGAGTGGGTAGCTTTTCAATACATAATACAAAATTTGAGTTTTGTCAGACGAACACCTACTTAACAACTGTCTGACTATCGAAACTCCAGCTTGCTACTCATCCCCAAGCCGGCCCTATCAGCTCATCGAAGGTGTAAGTGCCACATAAGCTCAAGAATGTCAGAATATTCTGTTCTCTGCGGCCCTGCAGGGAAAGGGACATAAAAAATAGATGGCACCTCGAGCGCTCTATCAAGTCTGCCACCCAAACACAATGAGAAATGTCTTTCATTTCGAGCTGAAGGACCTGAAAATAAATCTGAATACCGCAATATATCAAAAGCCTGCACCTCCTTATCATTCGGTTGTGGGTTGTAGAAAAAAAAAAAAGATTAAGGCATGCTCTGGCTTAGCAACTAAAATTAAGGCTAAGCTGAGCTAACCTCCCGCCCCGCACTCCAGATAACCCCCTTCCCCACCCAATCCCACTTAAAAAGAACTAGCTGTTAAGGGCCATGGGTAGAAGAGTCCTTTTTCAACTGAAATTCTAATACAACAGCAATAAAAGTGCTGGCCTCTGGTGAATCGAAAGAGGTTTATTATCTTCACAGAAGGGGCAGAGAAGAGGAGAGATTGAGAGGGTGAAAGATTGCGATCAAAGAAAACTCACCAACTTTCCCATTCCCATTCCTATCCCTCCCTCATCTGCAATTCTTTTTAACAGGCAGGCCTCCCTCTTACAGATTTTGTTGTTTTACGGCTTTGTGGCCTCCTCCTCCTTTTCTCGATTTGCACCAAAGCCGGGGAATTGATTTGCAAATGTACATTCAAAGTTAAATTGGCAGCAGAGAGGGAGGTGGACTGGAGTGCTTTCTCTCTGGCCTCCTACTCTTTGACCCTGTGGGGACAACAAAATGAGGCACTTGCATGAGAATACAAACTGCCAGCCATAAAGCAATGACCTCCTTAATTGAGCCTCTGTTGATGCTAAGCATCTAAATGGGCAGGGTCAACTTTGCAAAAGGAAACTGGGTGTTTTTATCGTGTCTCTCTTGGGGCCATCAATGGTTTCATGGCTAGGAGCTCAAGTCGCTTCTTTCTCCTCTCTTCTTTCTTTTAAGTAGGTGGGGGATCATGGAAATTGGGAGACCAAACTAAATAGCAACTTCAAAAAATGTCCTTTCCCGTAAACCAACTGTGTGACGCTCTCTGAGCAATGCCTGCTCTCCTGGCAAAGCAGCCGAAATGAGTTTTGGCTATATGTTTGGGGAAATTGACAAGGCAAAAGCAGCTTGCTATAGATAAAGAGCAAACAGGAACACAGGAAAAGACAGTTTAGCCTCACAAACCATTTTCACAAAAAAAGAAGTTCCCTCCAGTAAAACACGGTTGAGAGGCTTGGGAGTCTACAAGCTTTGATTGAGTTCCAAGTAAAGAAATGACTGTGGGGGACAACAAAAAGTCCTTTACCATGGAGATTTCAACTGTTTACTTTGTCTTCTCCATCTGAATGCACTTCTCTTGCATTTTCTGCAGCTATTTCCAGTTTGATAAATCAGCAGCATTGGCTTTTGCAAAACACCAAATATCAACACTGATAATGCGGAGGCTACTTCAGCCAAGCTATTCTCAAATATTCAAAGAACTCAAATGCAATAGCTACCAAAGCACTCAGAACTGACATGCAACCAGTCCAGCATCCTTCAAGTGATCATAAAGCCTTGCCTTGTCGACTCCGGTTCCAGTAGCCCGCCAGTAACAAGCATTGATTTTCTATGCCGACTCCACTGAGGGGGTTTTGGGGAAGGGCTTTGAAAGAACAGGGAGCAGCACTTGTATGTGGCTACTAGACGCCTATTCTTGACTCGATTTTGCTGTAAGTGCTCTATCTGATGAGAGCAAGAAGAGACAAGAGGAAATAGAGGGGAAAATATTGGAGAGAGGGAAGAAAGAGTAGACATCACTGCCCTTGGCTAAAGCTGAGCTTCCCAAATGGCCAAGCACAGAACACCACTTCATCACAGTGTTTCGCAAAAGGCTGCATGTTAAAGTATTTGACTGGATGATTTTGGGGCTTATTGCTAATAATCAGTCCATGAGGCTCACAATAAAGGCGCAGAGTATTTTCTCACCCGCTCATGCCAGGGGGAAAGCCTAGAGTGCCTCCAAGACTGCGGTGCTACTGCTTGTGGGTGGCCCACCACAACTGGAATGCCGCTGGCTTCCTGTCCCACAGCAGCATATTTTAGGATTAGTTCCTACTAGATCTGTGCTCACTCACATGCACACACACATACATACACACGGACACACACCGGCCAACTGCTATCAGCTCATATCTGTCTAACCACATAGATCACACACATCACCCCCGGAGAGGAAAGGGTCGCGACAGAAACTTCCTGAACATTCCTATGGGCCAAGTCCATAACTCAAATGGAAAACAAGGGAAGGGAAACCATAAAAAAAAAAAAAAATATGGGAGATATATTTTTATATTTGTGAGCTTTTATATATATCACATTTGTAGAGTAAAACTGAATCAAGAGCAGTAATAGTTCATTTTCCATTCACCAGTCAGACCCTTAAATAAGCTGAGTGAGGAGACCCACAATTCGGGCTTTAGGGGACAATATTGAAGGATGATGGGGGGTTTATCACATATCAAACTTTGCAGCTTTCTGCCATGCTGCTTAGGCGTTCTCTCTTTCCGTTGAATGATTCAACTCAGCCTGCTTGCACTAAATATAAACTTCCATTGATCTTTTACAGGATGAAACAGTGCTGGCACTGTAAGCAGGCCAGATGGATAGTGTATATGAGCTGTACTCATATATGAACCGCACATCTTGAAAAACTCCCTCAAATGAGATTGCTATGATCAGGGACAATATGTATGAAAACAGTAGTAGTAGTAGTAGTACCCTTCGTCTGTCATTGAAAAGCATTCATGGAAAATTCCAATAATGAAGTAATGATGCTTTATAATGTACAACATCACAGTTAAAGTTGGTTCTGGCACATAAGATATAATTAGAAGACCAGATCCAGTTGCCCATCAATCCTCTACAAATGATTTTATTGCATTGTTACATTTAAGGGAAAACAAGTAGAGGAGACTTTTATTTCTAGGCATTTCCCTTTGAAACAATAAGTATACCTGTCAATTGTCAAATACAGCTGGTAAGGCTTTTTTTTCCCCCAGCAGCAATTAGAGAGAGAAAACAACTAACTAACTGGCTCCTTGCCCCGAGTCACTTCTTGTGTATCAACACTCTCCTTTCTTTCAAAATAGCAGGTATCCAGCGCCTGTCACTTCTCAAAAAGAGCCGTCCCTGTCAGTTTTAAACACAGCCATTAAATCAGCGACAGTGGCTGTCAAAATCCAACCGCGGAAACATCGCCTTGATATACCGGCGCTGAAAAAACAATCCATTATCAGTTGATTTTTTTTTTTTTTCTCCTCCGC